>JAQQSV010013016.1:0-12620 GCA_028646515.1 Pseudochirops corinnae | reverse complement strand
TAACCCATTTTGAGTTGCTTTCCTTTAGAAAAGCAGATCTAAGAACCTGTGCTAGTAGCCACCGTAGTTATGCTAGGGTGCTTGTTGATACAAAGGAAAACTCACTATCTCACATGTAGTCCATTTCGTTTTTGTATAGGTCTAATAATTAGGTAGTTTTTCCTTACATCAAACTAAAATCTGTCTCACTGCCACTTCCACCCAGTTCCTTAGTCTGGAGCTAAGCAAATTAAGATCAATTCAAAATCTATGTTTGAGCCAGTTTATAGATGATTTTGAATGCCAGGGGCAGGAGTTTATTTTATCTGGCAAGGAATGAAAAGCATGAAGATTTTATTTTTAGAAGAACAGAGACACAATCAGAGCAATGTGTTAGAAGGATTACTTTGGCTCCATACTTGGAGAATGTATTGGCAAGGGATAGATTGGAAGCTGGTCAACCAGTTAGGAGACTGTTACAAGAAAGGGTTTTGAACAAAGGTGTTTGAAGTGGGAATTAAGAGAAAGGAATAGATATGAGACATTTGGGATATAAGGTCAATAGGATTTGGAAATTGATTTGATGCCAGTGGTGAGAGAGGGAACAGAGTTAAAAATGACTCCCAGGCTACTTGTCTGAGTGGGATGACAATGGAAAATTAATCTATGATCATGAGTTATTGCTGTATAGTCTATGAGAAATAAATCCCGAGGTTCTTTCTTTGCTAAACTGTAGGCTCAAGAGATATGTTCTCTCTAGCCTCATTATCCCAGGTCATTTCCACAACACTAATACATTTTCACCCACCGCAGATCCTAGCCTCACTACTCTATTCACATAATTTCTCTTTACATTTTCAATCCCCAGCTCCACCCTACCCCCAATCACCAGGCAGCTAGATGGTACAGCAGATAGAGTGCTGAGAGAGGAGTCAGGAAGACCTGAATTTAAATGGTGCCTTAGATATTTACTGACTGTACAAATCACTTAACCTCTTTCTACTCCAGTCTCCTCATCTCTAAAACAGGGATAATAGTAGCGTTGAATTCTCAGGGTTGTTGTGAGGATCAAATGATATAATATTTGTAAAGTGATTATCAGAGTGCCTGGCACATAGTAGATTAGTCTTTCCTTCCTTCCTTCCTTCCTCCCTTCCTTTCTTCCTTCCTCCCTCCCTCCCTTCCTTTCCTTCCTTCCTTTCCTTCCTTCCTTCCTTCTTTCCTTCCTTCCTTCCTTCCTTCCTTCCTTCCTTTTTTCCTTTCTTCCTTCCTTCTTTCCTTCCTTCTTTCCTTCCTTCCTTCCTTCCTTCCTTTCTTCCTTCCTTCTTTCCTTCTTTCCTTCCTTCCTTCCATCCATACCAAGTACTCTTATAAAAAGAACACTAGTTTCAAGAGTTTCTTCTTCAGGGACCACATCAGAAACCTATGACTGTTTCTTTAAAAGGCTTTAAGACTTTTTAAGTAACAGCTTTGTTACTAAATAATTAATACTCAATCTTTTTACAAATACTAGTTAGAACTCAATTATCTCAAAGACTACAGATAAATGTATTTGCTACGTACACGTTACTATTGCTGCTTCCCTTGCCTTTGTTTCTGACATCCATTCCTTCAGTTCTCTTCATACCCATCCACAAAGGCGCACATCATTGCTCATCCCTCACACCATGTCTACCAAGACTCTTGATTTTTTGGCACAAAATGCATGATGATGATATATGGTTGAAAGAGCAATCACTATGGAGTCAGGAGAGTGTTAATGGGCAGGGACTGCTTCTTCACCTATGTCTCCTTTTCTTCTTTTTACACCTTCTTCTTCTTCTCTGCCTTCTCCAAGTTGTACAAAGGAGCATACCCCCTATTTCCACATTTGTTGAACAAAGACTCTCCTTTTCTCTCCCCTGTTCCTTATACCATTCCTCCTATCCCCAGTAGGTGAGGTCATTGATGTGAATAGGACCCTCTATGATTGGAAAGCTTTAGGTAGTTGTTATGGATTGATCTATGACCTAACATCAGATGGCAAACTCACAGAAAGCCCTGACTCTAGAGTCTACACTTTAGTATTGAGAGTCCATTGAAGGTTTCCAAATCAGAGGAGCCTTACTTTCACAACTGGGAGGTAGTCATTTGAACTTCCCAACATTCAATATGGAGATGGCTACTTTAAGATTACACCTTTCTTTATATGCCTGGCCCATAATACTTGTTTCTATGCTTCTTGACTGGCTGGTAAGGCTCACATTAAATTTCTGTATCTATCATATAACTTTAGATTTATGAGCAGAATGTTCTATGTCAATATGTGTAAGAATGGAGATGTATTCATTTTGATTTTGTTTCCTGCTATTACTTAACCAAAAAGTTGAAAAATATCTTCAGAGGTAGAATCATGCTCAAAATGTCAGATTTTTTTAGTATAATCCTATTGATTAATGAACCCACCACTTTTCTCTAGCCAACACTGATGCTTCAGGTATGTTCAGGAAATGGATGGATAGGACAGGAAAAGATGGAATGTGCTTAAGCCATTATGAAGCAGGTTTGGGTTGCTAAGGGTGTAATCAAAAGGGATGGGGTAAATGTCCTGAGATCAAAACTCCAATATTACAAACTCAATTGTCTTCTAGTGAAAGCCATTCAGATTTATTTTATTATAACCTATACAATGAGGAAAAAAGAGGAGTGGGTTATGAGAAAAGAGGCTCTGACAGCAAGGTGATCCAAAGGAGTTTTGAATTCAGAAAGAGATAATTCATCTGTGAGGAGGGTCACAGCTGGGCTGACAAATGCAGAAAAAGAGCAGTTATGTATAGGTGGTACAAGGTGTAGATCCCCAGATTTGAGCAGTAAAGAACAACCATTTGGAGAGACTGAGGAAGTATTTCCTTTTAGAGGGTTGTTATAGCTTCAACCTGGCAATTTTCTCATAATAGGACCATAATCACCTGGGAAAATATATGAGAATCATGGCTTACTCTTGAGATGGGCTCTCTGCAGATTTGATAGGCCTCTCATGTAGAAAAGATGGGTATGTTGGTAAAAAAAAAAAATCTTAGGGAAGAGGTTTCTAGACTAGCCAAAAGCTAAGGTAGCCCGATATCACCTGGTAAAAATGCTTGTAAATCCCAGAGACATTTTTTGGTTATGGTGAGACTTCATAGGAGTCACATGTTGCATTTAATCATTCTTTTATGTCATGTAGAGAAGAAAACATCATTTGAGTTCTTGAATTGGATGTATACTAGGCTACTGGGTAGAGGTACCTGATAATAAGGAAAAACCAGACTACAACAAGCTTCATAGGACTAAATATTTTCCCCAGTATTTTTGTGTTAGGCCTAGTCTTCCCTCTTGCAACAGAGATTTGCTTTCCCTAAAAAAGAGACAAAGTTTTACCCAGTACCCAATTGGCCCATGCTTTCCTTTATAAAGCTTTCTTCCTATCCTCCCTCCCCATGTGTGGTAGGCCTGAGATCCTCCTCCTCTCCTCCTGGGACAGGGATTAACTTTTCCTAAAAAAAAAAAAGAGGACCTGTCCTTAGGATCTGATTGGTTTCAGCATTCCTGATGCAGCTTCATGATCACCTAAAGGCATAAAGAGTCTCAGCCATGTGGAGACTTGGCCTCTTAGACTTAATGGGTGCCTGAGACCAATTGAGTCACACCTGCTGACCAGATGAATTTTCATAAGGAAGTGAGGGAGACCACACCCAATGCTGAGGCTAAGTGCCGCTGTATCCTTGTTACAAATCCTTTCAGTTCTAGGATCAAGTTAAACCTCATTTCTTTTGTTCTGAGTATATTAGAGAAACTTGATTACCAGATAGAAAATCTGAAATTTGAGATAGCTCAATTAAATAATTAATTGGAAAGTGGGAGAAAACAGAGTCCTATGTTTGCAAGAATTCACCATCTTCACATTTCAAATAAAATGATAATAGGTAGCATTTATAGTGTTTTAAGGTTTGCCAAGCATTTTAATATGTTAGCCTCTTTGATCCTCACAAAATGATGTGATGTAAGTACTATTATTGACATCCGTATTTGACAGATAAGGAAGCTCAGAGAGATGCAATGACTTGCCTAGGGTCACACAACTAGGGAGTATCTGAAGCAGGATTTTTGACTCAAGTCTTCCTGACTCCAGTTCCTTACACGCTCCATCCACTGTGGTACCTTGCTGCCTATGAATATGGAGATAGATAGAAACAAGTCATTGACTTGATACATGACAATTAAAAGGGATTCAAAGGGGATTTGCTATGAGATAGCAACTCAAGAATGTTGAAACTGCTTGTTTCCCATTTCCCAGAACTATTCCTCACTCCCACAAAGGTATTGCTTTCCATAAAGTTTTTAGTTTATTAAATGAATAATGCTTAATAACCCAAGAAGGGTTAGCTTATTTTTTTTTTAATTTTTCATTTTTATTTAAGAAGGCTTAGCTAATTTTTTTTGGTTGCCTTTTTGGAGGGGGAAAGGCAGGGCAGTTGGGGTTAAATGACTTGCCCAAGGTAACACGGCTAGTAAAGTGTTAAGTGTCTGAGGCTGGATTTGAACTCAGGTCCTCCTGACTCCAGGGTCGATGCTCTATTCACAGCTTCACCTACCCACCTCTAATTATTTAACTTATTATAAATATGTTTCATTTTTAATAACTAATAAGGAAACATTCAAACATACCCCTGGATTTACTTTAGCATTTGTGATGATGAAAATGAATATATTGTCAAGTCAAATAGTAGGCCGAGGGGTTTATCACCCCATGTAGGCTACAAATGAGTTTATTTGATCTTTAACTCCCCCTTCATAAATGTCAAATATTATGTCACAGAACTGTCTGTAGTCTCTTGTGGCTGTCCATTTACTTCACAGGTCAATCCAACTTGACGTACCTAGCCTAGAAGCCCAGGTTAACCCAGGCCCTGCTTCCCCTTTCCATATGCAGCCTGCTAACAGTTTCCTGATGATCTATCTAAGCCTCTAGTTCAGATTAAGAAATGAGATATTCTTAGACAGTGTCTTTTTATGGCCTGTAATCTGGTTTAAATACTTAACATCCTAAATTATTTTGGTTTAATGTATCCTGAGGGTTTAAGAAAAAGGAAGAGTTTAATCAATCGTTCAATCAATGAGCAGTGAGTAAGCGCTTATTTTGTTTTAGGCACTGGAGGTTAAGAAGACAAAACAATGAATGAGGTTAAAAAAAATTTCCTAAACTCATTATGTTCTAAAAAACAATAAGCCTCCCACCCCCAATACAAAAACAACCCAGCTTGTTATTTATTGGAAATGTATGTTGCATTATAAATTGTGAGGCTTTTTTTCTTCATTAATAATACACTTATAATGACTCTCCATAGTCACATTTTTTGCAATGTCTTTGGATCTTTTCATTGTCGTTATAATTGTTCCCTGCTCCTGTCTTAGGATCTCTACCACTTAGCTATTCTTTCCCAAGTTCTCCCCAACTATTTTGTAAAGTCAAATTATTCTATTGAGAATGATGCTGGTACTATGATGAAAAGTGCCACTTGACTTTCACAATACCTGTACAATTAGACATTCAATAAATCCTTGATAGTCTCCCACTTATTTATAGTACCTTCTTCATAATCATCCTGTGAGATTTTTGTTGTTATTTAGTCATATCTGACCCCATTTGGGGTTTTCTTGGCAAAGATACTGGAGTGGTTTGCCATTTCCTTCTCCAGCTCATTTTACAGATGAGGAAACTGAGGCAGAGTTAAGTGACTTTCCCAGGGTCACACATCTAGTAAGTATCTGAGGCTGGATTTGAACAAAGTCTTCCTGACTCTAGGCTTGGGGCTTTATCCACTGTGCCATCTAGTGTTAGGGGCTTTGAAGGGTAAAGAAATTTGCACAGGTAGTAATTGTCTGGGGAGTAAAATTTGAATACCCATCTCTTGGCTTACACAAAATACTATATTGCCTCTCACAGAATAGACATTATTACTGGTCTGAAATTACCTATTGTACAGAAGGCACCTTCATTACCATTCATTTCTATTAAATCCATTATTAAAAAAAAAAATAAAGCACCTACAATATGCCAGATACTGGGGGTAGCAAACCTATAGATGCTTATCTGTAATGTTACAAAATTAGTAATTATTAAAATTTGGATAATAGGAAAATAATATGCTAACATTACAACTGTTCTGAAGAGAAACTACACACAATTATTCTGTTTCAAAATCCTAAATCCTTGATTAAAATTCTAATTCCTATCATCCAGCTATATTGAGTTCATTCTGATGAGAATCAGTTGATAGTCTCACTTTACACCCATTTTCCTATATTGTTTATTAAACATCCCACTAAAAATAAGCTAGATGCATAGTAAAGATTTTTTTTTAATATAATTGCTGTTCATGAAATTGGAGTAATGAACGAGCTTTCCAAAAATAAGTGGCAACTCTCTTAAATAGTGTTTCGTCACTTTTAAAATTGTTTTTCTAAGAATTATTTCTGGGGTACAAACCCATATGGAAATAGAAAATCATTATCAAACTGAACTAAGATGGTTTGTATCACCTGCATAACTTGTTTTGTTCTATGCCTCCAGGCTTCAAAACCCGCTTCCCATATTTTTTTTTCTTTTCTTTAAAAATAATGTACATCAGTTTAATTTATCCCAGGTCCTGACAGAAGGATCAGATTTTAAACATTTAATGCTGTGGTTTCAAATCCAATTTTTCAGTGTTCATCATTTCCAAAGTGGCAGAATTTTGGTTTTGAAAATGTAGGAGACCTTGAGGGAAGTCCAACATAGTTCTTAAAGCTCCACATTAAAGTTAGAGCAAAATTCTACAGGGCAGGGTAGTTTGGTATGAATTTTTCTATAATGCTCCAGGAAATCATAAACCCGAAGTTGACTCTAACAAGAGTCTCTTCTTGGTGGCAGCACAGGAATATTTTCTAAAACTCATAAAGCATATTGAATAAATAATGTATTTAGGGTTTGGTGAGCAAGATACCTGATTGGTTGATAGAGTTTCCAAAAGGGTGGATGTCTATATATCTGCTTAGGGCTTAATTCCATCCTCCTCATGCAGAAACAAGTTTTCCTTGAGACCAACAGGAGTTTTATCCATTCAGAGACATGGTTTGCACAGTGAACTCATTGTTGTCCCTCCTCTTTATTGGTGGAATGGGGGAGCCTCTATTTTTTTTTAAAGAATCAGAAGTCCATTTTGCTTCCAGTATGCACCCAGAAATTCAGATGCTGTTTTTGAAATGTACCCAAAGTTTACTTGAATCTTTTTTTTTTTTTTGGTTTGGAAATCAGGCTGAAAATTTCACAGAAACAGATTTTCTTGTGAGATCCCAGAACATTGTGGTTTGAGTACAGGCATAAACAAGCTTGAAAAAAGCAAACCAAAGCTGGCTGAAACTCACCTGGTTTGCAATTCTATGAAAAAAGGCCAAAACTGAGTAATACTGTGGAACTTCTGAAGACTGGAGCCAGAGTTTGGCTGTGGCTTAGCCAAAGACCATCAAACATTTTTCTCCTAAGTGGTCAGGATATCTTCTATTTTATTTTAATTTTTGCCACTTTTCTCTCTGTCCTTGTCTCTCATTTACACGCAAGGGTTTGTCTTTGTCCTATAGTTTTCAATTTGGTACCTGGTTGCTGTTCCTGAATTTGCTCCAGTTTTCCATTGCTCTAAGCTTGGATCTCCTCTTTTTCTAATGTATCTCTGTTATGATCTTCCTAATGAGTGTATTACATAATAAAGTGAAAGGGTAGGAGAAGCTCAGTGGCAGCATAGAATAATGACCTAGCCTGCTATGGGATCAAGTACATCTGCATTCAAGTACAGTCTTGGTTGGACAACACATTTTGGTTGTGTGGTCCTGGATGAACGATAACCCCTCATTGCCCCAGGCAATTTTATGTAAGTATAAGTTGAAGACAGTTGGGGGACATGAAATCACAGTTTCATATTAAACTCAAACAACAACAACAATATGCCACAAATGACAAATCATTTGGAGAATACCTTTATATTATTTTAATATCTTTTGATATGGACCAAATGACATTTGCAAATTTCATCTAGATAGGGAAGCCTCATTGCAGAAACTCTTTTTGCTGATGCAATGTAAATGAACAACTCATTTTAGAAAGTTGCCTGGGAGCACTGAAAGGTTAAGTGATATACTTATAGTTCTACTTACTACTGTTGGTGCTCAAATCTGGAATGGAACCCAGATCTTTTTGACTCCAAAGTCACTCATTGCTTCACCCAGCCTCTCACTTTTAATCACAACTGGGCAATTTGTCAGCCTGACAGAGAAGGGACCTTAGAAATCACTTAATCTAAGCAATTTATTTTACAGATGAGAAAATGGTCCTTTTAGTTAATGAATTTTACAACTATTGTATTAAAAAGCATTAGGTACTTAGGAGATAAGATCATAGATTTAGAGCTAACAGGAAAGTTAAAGATTATAGGAGATCACTACAGTTAGGAAAAATGCACATTATTAAAAAAAAACCAAAAACCTCTCACCAGAATTTTGTGGTCAGAACTTCTAAGATTTTGCTTTATTTTCTCATTTTCTTTTCTTTTCCACTAAGTCCAGTTTGTACTTTCTCCCTAGTGCAAACCTGTATCTTGTATATTTCAGGGGCTTTCCCATATATTGTCTTCCTGATGGAAGGTACCCTCTGCGGAATGCAAAATCCAAACGACTTTTACAGAGCCCAAAATAATCTCAGACACATGATCCTGAAGCCGTTCTTGTGCTACCCATTTAAGTTATGTATCAAGTCTAAATTTAATCAAGACCACATTTTATTTATATATTTCATGCATTTAACTCATTTAAACTTTTAGTCAGATTTCATTAGGAGAAATACTACCGTGTACCTCGTGCAGTAGTAAAGCTAATGTGCTTCAGGAATTTGAAAGGATTGAGAGATCGGAGGGTCTGATTTCAGAATTTCTCTTTTCTCTCTCCTCTGCTTGCTTGCTGCAGGTCTGGGCGCTGCACACAGTTTGTTTCCTGGGCCTCTAATACACTCAGCATGCGCTGTGCAAATGTGTAAACACAGACATTCCCTGTAATCAGGGAGGTTTGGTGTCTTAAGGCAAGATTATGTTTTTTTAGGAAATGCAATTTATGTTCAGGATTAAGTTTCTTTTGCAGACTGATAACGTCTGAGGTTCAGGGAGAAGATAATAAGAATTGTGTCCTGACTCCCTATCCTAAATCTATAGCTTTGATTCAGTCTTTTGGGATATCTCCTCATGACCATGATCTAAGGGTAAAATTGGTTACAAAGATGGGGGGAGGAGCCAGATACTAACAAAATGTAAAATATATCAGTTTTTAAGTTTAAATGTTAAATAAAGAGCTGAGCAACTTTATTATTGAGAATTGAAAGGGAAGGGGGGAGGGAGGAATTATAGAAAAAGAGAGAGGCAATGAGGGGGAGAGAATGATTTAGAATGTTTGAATGAGAGAGGCAGAGAAAATAGTTATATAAATGACAATTAAACAAACACAAAACTACACTATTCAACAAATCTCAAAGCATATCCCATTCTCTTTTTTTTCCCCCTTAGGCTGAGGAGAGGAGGCTTGGAGAGGGTGAAAAGATAGACACAAAGGATATTGACTCTCCCCCTTGGAATGTAATTGTTTTAGGCTGCATTCATCTCAGCCCTAACATTAAGAAACAGCTTTAAAATACAAAATGAAAATGTTATTTTCCAAATAAAATAAAAAAAAAAAACATGTAATAGCTCTTGAATGTCAGTTAAAAAGCACTTCTGCTTATCCCACTCCACCCCATCGCAAAACAAGGAAGAAGAAAGAAAGGTGGTTTTCACAAACTAAGAGTGTGGCTTCCAAACCAAAACACAAGCTTTCTTTCCACAGTGGTAAATTCGTGTGTGTTTTTTCCCTCCTCCAGAGCCAGCAAACTCTTTTTTTCTTTTTCTTCTTTTACAATGAAAGCCGAGTGTGCTAGGCTTCCTCGTTTGTTTACTTTTTGCTTCCCTAAATGAATTGAGTGCTCAGAACAGGGGCTGTATTGACCACAAGGAAGACTGAAGTGCTTTTTTTTTTTTTTTTTTTTTTTTTTTATCTCAGTAACAGGTATGGCATGGGTAGAAACCTTCCCACAAAACCTCAATTGGCCTCAGATGTGACTTTGGAAGGGTGCACAGGATTGGGAGTGGGAGGTGAGGAGAATTTGCTTGTTTTTGCAAGTAGACTTTGGAAAATCTGCTTATTTGTATCCATCGAGAGAACAACATCTAGGAAACCGATTGGACTCAGCTTATCACAGAAACAAGAAGTCCTCTGGAAGCATAGTATTCTGGAATGAATGCTAGATTTGGAGTTCCCGTAAAGTAATGAAATAGATCACATACCTCTTATGTATGTGTGGGCAAGTTACTTAAACTTTCTTTTTCCTCATTTGGAAACATCAGCATTAACAATAACAACAAAACCAAGGTATCAGGCAAATGGTTCATAGAAATATAGATTTAGAATGGAAAGAAACCTCAGAGATAATCTAGTTCCACCTCATTTTACATATGAAGGAGGTCTAGGGACTTGTGACTAAATTCATGGTGTTTAAACTCTCTTTGAGTTTCAAATCCTGATTTGACCAATGAGGAAGGTGAATGGATAATATATCATAGAGATCCTTGATTTTCAAATGGAGGGGACCTTATGGGTAATCTAGTATCACTCCCTCATTCTACAAAGGAAGACCAGAGAATTTAAATAAATGGCTTGCCTAAAATCACACAGATTGTAAACTAACGGATCCAGTCATACCAGCTGGGACCTGAGTCGTGCCAGTAAATGTTTAATAACTGACTTTCTGGGGGGAAAAAAGTGTGCATAGGCATTTTAAAGTAGATTCTCCATTATTAACCCTTTCTTAAGTCTATACAATCAATAAAACAATGAAGTGTACCCAAATTTGTAGGGATTGCCAGTTTCTGAGGGACACATGCTGAAGATTTGACAGCCACATCTCAGGAGCTGATCTGACCTATGCCAGCATACGCTGGTACTCACGAGTCCTGAGACTCCAAAACGAACTTCATCTTATGGAATGTAAGAAAACTCCTCCTTTATTAAGTACCTACTTTTTTTTCTAGGGACCTGCCCAGAATAGGTACTTAATACATGCTTTTAGATTGAATAATTGATTTGCTATGATGCACATGCCCAATGTCCAAACTTTCTGAAAAATTTCTCTTCCTTATCCAGTTCTGGTTGTTTCTTACACAATACAGTCCAAGTTGAAAAGAAATGCATGATTTTTTTTCAGCCTTCAAGGGGATGAAAAATCAACCCACCCTCCCCTTTCCTAACACCCCCTGAAATGTAGTTTCACGATGGCCAACCTAAACTTCTTACAGGAGAGTTTATTTAATAAGAAGAATGTCCTCCTGGTTGGAGACACGGCATGATTGAGTATGTGTTTCTCCTTGGAGTTAATGTTTATGGCAGAGTGTTAAATCCCTGAAAATAGGGAGCTGAAGTGGAAACTCTGACCTAACCTTAACTGCAATCCTGAAGCCTTAGCAGCAGAATAAAATATTAGCTCTTGAGTAACTTATCCTTTCCATAAGGTGTAAAACCAACTCGGACAAAGGGAAAATAGGAAACCCAGAGCTCCTCTGATTGCTTGCGTGCAATTCAGATACTCGTCCCTTGTTGTGAACTGGCGCTAGGTGACTGTGCTGATTCTAACCATATGGCTGCTCCCATAAAGGCTTTAGGAGGTGGAGGGGGGAGTTTTCTCTGGGGTACCACACGGCATCCTCTTGGGTTTCTGGGCTGAAAGGAGAGAAAATGAAAACTCTGAAAGCCACAGGAGTCTATAGGAATTTTTAGAAGCAAGATTTTAACAATGAGCAGAGAATTTCCAAATGGCGCAGACTATTTTTTCCCACTAGGTGGCACTCAAAGGCAACATGAGAGAATCAAAAAAAAAAAAAAAAACCAGGAAAAACAGGAAAGAAAAGTCTGGTTGAACCCCATCCCTCTCTCTCATGCACATGCACACGGATGCGGACACACACACACACACACACACACACACACACACACACTCACTCACTCACTTTTAAAGGTGAATCATGGTACTACCCTGCAAATCTGATTGCTTGCCTGACAAATACTGTTGAATGCTACTAGGATCTTACTTTCCTAGACAAAATTAGGTAGCATAGAAAAAGACATTTATAAGAGTGTAGATTTAGTTTAACAAACCAAGAATCTATAATTATCCAAATTCTATTCCTTTCTTCTTTCTTCTCTTTTCCATCCTCCCTCCCTCCCTTCTTTCCTTCCTTCCTTCCTTCCTTCCTTCCTTCCTTTCTTCCTTTCTTCTTTCCTTCCTTCCTTCATCTTTCCTTTCTTCCTCTCCTTTTTCCCTTTCTTCCCTTCTCTCTTCCTTTCCATGCTTCCTTGTTCTCTGCTTCTTTCTCAAATATACACATATATATGCACGTATATATATATATATATGCAAAATGACCCAAATTAAATGTATATAATATATACATGTCTATATGTGATGTAGCCAGTATATATCAATTTGTATATGGTATAGATGTACATATATTGTTCTG
>JAQQSV010013015.1:0-12620 GCA_028646515.1 Pseudochirops corinnae | reverse complement strand
TTTGAAGTTCTAGGTTGGTCCAGAGTCCTATTCCATGGGTATTTTGGGGTGGCTATGTGAGAGCTGCGATATATTGCCGCTGCTACGCTGCCATATTGGCTCCGCCCCCCAAGAAGAATATTTCAATTAGAGATTATTAAAGCTAATCATGCTCCTCTTCCTACACCAACTTCTTCATTGCAAAGACAGGGTATTAGAAGCAAAGGAGAGGGAAACATATACTGGACATAATGGAGGGAAAAGTCATAATTATCAATCATTAGTGTCGGTCATTTAATAAATATTTATTGAGTTCCTACTATATGCTAAGCACTGTGTTAAGTGCTAAGCATACAAAAAAAAAAAAAGCAGACAGTCTCTGTCCTCAAAAAGCTCACAACCTAATAGATGAGGCAACAAGCAAATAAATATGTACAAGATAAATAGAAACTAATTAACAGGGGGAAGTTCCTAGAGTTAAGAGGGATTGGGAAAGTCCTTCTGTAGAAGGTGGTATTTTAGCTGGAATTTGAAGGAAGCTAGGGAAATCAGGATGTAGAAATGAGGAAGGGAGCAGCTAGGTGGTGCAGTGAATAGAGCACCAGCCCTGGAGTCGGGACAAACTGAGTTCAAATCCATCCTCAGACACTTTCAAAAGGTTACACTGCCTTGTAACCTTGGGCAAGTCATTTAACCCCAATTACCCTACCTTCCCCCCTCAAAAAAAAGCAAGAATAAAAAAGAAGAAGAAATGAGGAAGGAAAAAATTACAGGTGTGAGGGACAGCCAAAAAAATGTATGGAGCTGAGAAATGAAGTCCTTGTTCATGGAACATCAAAGAGGCAGTGTCACTGGATGAAAGAGTATTTGGGGTAGGAGGACATAAGGTATAAAAAGACTAAAATGGAAGAGGGGAGACACTCAGTTATGAATGGTCTTGAACACCAAACAAGGCTTTTATATTTAATTCTGAAGGTGATAGTGAGATACTGAAGTTTGTAGGGTATGGAGGTGACATAGACTGGCACTTTAGGAAAATCACTTTGGTGGCTAAATGAATGATGACCTAAAGTGGGGAGAGGCTTGTGATAGAATTCTACTTCAATAACCAAGGTAATAAAGAGATGAGGGCCTGAACCAAGGAGGTGGCAATATCAAAAGAGAGAAGAATATGTATTTGATAGATGTTGCAATGGTGAAATCAATAGGCCTTGACAACAGATTGGTTTTTTTTTTTCACTTGACAAAAATTATTTATTTCTAACACATTTTTAGACACTTTATTTTTGGCTGGACTCAGATTTCGAGGTAGAGGCTCTCAGGGAAGACAGACAACATCTCTCAGCGATCTGTTCTTGTCATTTTTCTTTAGCCTCCTTCATTCTCTTGGCCAAAAACTTAGCATATTCTGCTGCTTCTTCCTTGTTCTTCTGGGTACACTGCTTCTTCAAAGTGATGCATCTATGTTTGTTCTGCAAGACACAGGAAGTCACCAGATGCTGAATTTTAGGAGCCTTCGTCCTGGGTTTCTTCCCTTCCTTGTTGAGGGGCTTTCTTACAACATACTGTCAAACATCATCTTCTTTGGACAAGTTGAAAAGTTTTTGGATTCTGCTAGCTCTTTTGGGCCTGAGGCAATGAGGCACAGTTGTATCTGTCAGTGCTGGTATATCTCTCTCATCTTTCTTCACAATAACCAAATTGAGGACACTCAGGTTGGCATCCACAATACAGCCCCTGACAGATTTCCATTTTCTTTCTCCAGTTCTTCTAGGGCAATAGCAGGAATGGCCCTTACTGAACAGCAGGCAGACTCATCCGTGGGCCAGAACACCCTGCTTCATGGGAAAGCCTTGTTTGTCATTCTTACCACTGATTTGGACCACATAACCCTTCCATTCATCACCCAGAGCATCAGCAGAGACTTCAGTGACCATCCATTTCTCATAAAAGGTCCATAGCTTTCTCTCATCATCGACTTTGATGAGTTTCTGACAGCCAGTGGCTGGGAAAGAGATGTTGAGCTTCATCTTTGCATAGCCACCTGCTGCAGACCTGCCACAGGAAAGAGCAACAGATTGTTTGTGTATGGAAGATTGGAGGTGAGAGGGAGGATTGGTGAGAGACAGTGAGAAGTACAAGATAGTACCTAGAATAAGAAAGAGTAAAATTATCTCACTGGGGCCCTGAGTGCACCCTTTTCAGATCTGCATAAATCTAACAAAAAGATGCACAAGAATGAATTTCAGTTCTCAGACAGAATTTCAAAAATAGACATGATAGCTATCTGGCAATGGTTGAATGTGGATCAAAAGGAGTACACATATTTCTAAGTTATGCATGACACTTGTACTAAAATTGAACATGTACTAGGGTAAAATCATAATGAACAATGCAGAAAAAATGAGATATTAAAAATATCTTTTACTGACTACAATATAATGAAAAAGATGATCATATAGAGATGTTTATCTATATATACATGTGTAAGGGCTTGGAATAAAAAAAAAGAAGCAAATGTAAACCAAATAATTTGGTCCTACAGAACTGGTGGGTCAAGAAAAATTATAGATATACTATGTAATTCCCTAAAAGAAAATGATAACAGTGAGACAGTTACAGCCAAAAACAATTCTTATGTGGAAAAGTGTATCTCTGAACACTTTTATCAATAAAAGAGAGAAAAGACCAGTAATTTGAGTATACGACTATAAAAGAAAAACAAAAATAACAATAAATTTTAAAAACCTCACAAAAATGAATTTTCTGAAAATCAAAGAAGAGATGAATAATTTTTAAACTACTGGACTGAGAAATAAAACTAGGAACAGGTTTTTAAAAAAAATAAAATAGAAAAATTGTAAACCAATTAGATTTTCACAGACAACAAAACCAAATTAAAAATCAAAGAGGATTAAGAAAAATTCAGAATGAAGACGACTATTAGAAACTATTTCAATCAGTTGTGTGCTAACAAAACTAATTATTTAGAGGAAGTAGATGAATACTTACAAAAATTTTAAACACCCAGATTAACAAAATAAGATGTAGGCTATTTGAATATCAGAAGAAAAAATTGAGGGGCATCTAGGTGGCACAGTGAATAGAGCACTGGCCCTGGAGTCAGGAAGACCTGGGTTCAAATCCAGCCTTAGACACTTGACACACTTACTAGCCCTGTGACCTTGGCAAGTCACTTAACCCCAACTGTCCTGTCTTCCTCCCTCAAAAAGCAAAGAAGAAGAAGAAGAAGAAGAAGAAGAAGAAGAAATTGAACAACCCATAAATGAATTCACAAAGAAAAAAAGCCAAGACCAATGTGAATTCTATCAAATATTTAAAAAACAATTGACTGCAGTTTTACATAAATCACTTGTAAAAAAAATCAGGAAATATGGCATTCTATAGACCTCTTTCTATGAGGCAAATAAGGTTGTGATAAATAAACTAAAGAGAAAGGAAACTATAAATCATTATCTCTTATAAATATTGGTTTTAAAATTTTGAATAAATTACCAAAGAGGCTATAGGGACATATGAAAATATTGTACACTACTATTAGTCTGGATTTATACTAGGATGCAAGAATGATTCTATATTGGGGGGGAAACTACCACATTAACAATCCAAACAATGAAAGTTGTGTGATCATGTCAGTAAATGCAGAAAAAAGTTTTTTTGACAAAATGAAACATTCTTATGTTAAAATAAAAATTCCAGAAAGTTTAGAAATAAATTAATCTCTCTTTAATATGTCTGCAATTGTCTAACTAAAGCCAAAAATTTAGAATTATTTGTATTGAAAAGTGCTTCTAGCATTTTGAATAAGAAAAGGAGCAAAGCAAAGACATCCATTGTCACCATCATTAATTAATTTAGTCATGGAAATGGAATTTATAGCAAGACAAGAAAAATCAATTGTAGGAATAAATAAGTGGAGGTAAAAAAAGAGATAAAATTATTACTTGTAAATGATATGTTGATATTTTTAGAAAACCTAGAGATTCAATTTAAAATCAATAGGAACACTTAATACCTTCAATAAAGTATCAGGATATAAAATAAACCCATAAAATTCACGCATTTTCTATACATTACCAACAAAATGTATCAGAAAGAAAGACAAAGGTAATCCATTCAAAATAGCTACAAAATTTAACATATTTGTGAATTCACCTATTGAGATACACACATGATTTTTGTGAATATAACTACAAAGCACTTTTTACAGAAACAAAGGAAGGGGAATCATAGAGCTGCTAATTGCTATATAATAGCTATGCTACTCTTAATAAAAATGAAAATGTTATTTAAATTAATTTATAGATTTTATCCATGCCAATCAAACTACCAAAAAAATTACTCTTTAAAACCAGACAAAATTAAAAGAAAATTCATTTGCAGGGAAAGTCAAAATTATCAAGTGAAATAATGTAAAAAAGAGGAAGGAAATAAAACTAGTAATACTATATCTCAAAAGATAATACACTGTAATTATCAAAACAAATTGATATTGTTTAAAAGACAGAAAAATCAATGGATGGACCAGGTTAGCTACACAAGATCCAGGACCAATTGCACTTAGCAGCAGTGTTTGATAAAATTCATGGGTGTCAATTACTGTAATAATGACTTTCTATTCAACAGCAAATCCCACCTCTCCCAAAAAAATGCTAGGGAAATTTGAAAGCAATCTAGGGGGATATAGGCATAAACCTAGATTTTGTACAAATACAACAATAACCTCCAAATAGATACATGACCTAGATATAAAATGTTATTTCATAAAGAAATTAGAGAAAAGGAATTTTTTACTAACCACCAGTTCTAGAAGATCACAGTTGATTATATATAGTTTAAAAGATTTTACACAAACAAGATTAAGGCAAATAAAATTAGAATGGAAACAATTAATTGGAGAAAGTTTAATTTGGAGAAAGTTAAATTGGAGAAAGCAAATTATTTGATAAAGGACTGATATCTAAGCTATATAAGAAATTTATACAAATATATAAGAATAGGAGCCATTGCCCAATAAATAAATTATCTAAGGATATACACAAGAAATTCTCAAAAGAAGTGAAAGGCATCAAAAGTCATATGAAAAAATATATTCCAAGCCACTAAAAACATAAGTTAAAATAACTCCAAGTTTCCACTTCATATCCATCAGATTGGTATAAATGACCAAAAAAAGGAAAGTAATAATTGTTGGAGGGACTGTGAGAGGACAGGCTCATTGCTGCACTGCTGGTAGAACTGGGAAGTGATACAATCATTATAGAAAACAAATTGGAATTATATCCCAAAAGTCACTGAACTGTGCATGCCCTTTGATTCACATAATACCAGTACTAAGGCTCAAAAGGTCAAAGACACAGGGAAAGGACATACACATACACACACATACATATACATATATATATATATATATATATATATATATATATTAGTAGCAGTGCCTATTGTTGTAGCAAAGAAATTGAAACAAACTAGGTGCCTCTCAATGGGAGGAATGGCTAATCAAATTATGGCATATAATAAAACATTATTTTACCATAATTCAAATCAAGTCAACACACATTTAATAATAATAATAACAATATTTATATAGCACTTGCTCTATACTACGCACTGTGCTAAGCACCAGGGATATGAAGAAAGGAAAAAAACAGTCCCTGTTCTCAAGGACCTCCCAGTCTAAAGGGGAAGATAACACATAAACAACCATGTATAAGTCAGATATATACAGGAAAAATGGAAATAATCTCAGAGGAAAGGCAATAGCATTAAGAAGGATCAGGGAAGTCTTCTTGCAGGTGAAATGTTAACTGAGACATGAAGGAACGCAGAGAAAGTAGGAGGCAGAGATGAAGAAGTAGAGAATTACAAATGTGGAAGATAATCAATGAAAATGCACAGAGCTAGAGGGTCAATAATCTTGTGGGAAGAATAGCAATGAGGCCACTGTCACTAGATCCCATAATACGTGGAGGGAATAAGAAGACTGGAAAGGTAGGAAGGAGTCAAATTATGAAGGGTTTTAAATGTCAGATAGGATTTTATTCTTCATCTTAGAGATATAGGGATGCACTGGCATTTGTTGAATGGTGTTTGGGATGACATGGTCTTGAGGAAGATCATTCTGACAGATGATTGGCGAATGACAGACTAGAGTGGGGAGACATCTGAGGCAGGGAGACCAACCAGAAGACTATTGTAATAGTCCAGGTGTGAGGTAATGGGGGCCTGCATCAAGGTGGTGGAAACATCAGAGGAGAGGAGACATAGACCAGAGATATTATGAATGTACAGTCTACAGGACATGTCAGTTTATTAGATATGAAGTGTGAGGGGTGAGAGAGAGTTAGGAGTCAAGGATGACACCTAAGTTGTGAGCCTGGGTAACTGAGAAAATAGTCATGCCATTGATAGTAACAGTGAAGTTAAGAAGATTTTTGGAGGGGAAGATAATGAGTTCAGTTTTGGACATGTCAAATTTAAGATTTCTATGGGATACCCAGTTGGAGATTCAAGACTGGAGGTCAGGAGAAAAAGCAGGGCTGGATAAATATGAGAATCATCATGATTGAAAGTAAAAGCTGCTGGACAAGAAAAGATGGAATGAAAACATTTGTGCTTGCCTTGGAAAGAAGGCTCTCTTCTTCATGTGAGACAGAGGTAGTGTCGAGTGGCATTTGATTGATGTAAATTAAGATGAGGGGAGGAAAATTCTTAGTGAATGATCTCAATTTTTTCAGTGGGATATGAGGCAAAGCTTTCATCTGAAAAGATTGGAGGAGAAGGATGCTTGAGAGATTGAAACAGGAATGGCAAGGGTTGGGAAAGTTGAAGTAATAAATGGGACAGTGAATTGATTAAAGAGATGTAAAAGAATTGTCTTTCTAAAGTGAGAGTCCAGTTGATATTGTATAACAAATTTTAATTTTTCAGGGTTTTGTGATTTTCTCCCGCTTTATTCAGCAACAGGTCAATAGAAGCAAAGGCAGCTTAAAGTGGGTTGTAATCCAAGGTTGAGGCTTGGCAGGACAAAATAAGCAATAGAATAAGGGAGGAAAAAGCTCAGTAAAGAGGATGGTATAGAGTTGAACTAAGTCATCTACAAGTCAAGATGCGGACAGAAGATGAATATAGACAGTGTAGGATTGATGGCCTGGGGGGAAATCTGATGAACTGATGAATTAGAGGTCTTCATAGTAGTGAAGAACAGAGTTAGGGATTGCAATGCAGAGGAATAGATAGGAATAGAAGGTGGAATAACAATAGATTTTGATGAGATAAAGAAATTTCAGAATTCACAAACATGGAAGCAGAACATTTGTTGATGCTGGCAAGATTAAGGGTATGACCATCTCTATGTGTAGCTAAGGTGAAATGGAAGAGTCAACAGTCATGGTAAATGAATAAATTGAGGAACCGGTAAATTAAAGTGTTTAAGGCAGTAGCACTATGTATGCTAAAGTACTCTAGTATAAGGGTAAGACTTGAGGAGGAGAGAAAGATTATCTGACAGGCATAACTCACTGAGGAAGGAAGAACAGTCTCTTGGAGGTTGGAAGATAATAGTATGAGTTAATATAGAGTGAAGGGAGTTAAGCAATCAAACAGGAGAACAGTTTATACATGAACTACAGCATTATAAAGGACAACAATTTTGAAAGACATTTCTCTGATCAATGACCAATGGCCAATCACAACTCCAGAAGACTGATGATGAAGTATGCTTTCCACCTCTTGGCAGAGAAGTGATGGCATATATGTACAGAATGAAATGTATATATTTTCAGATGCAACCAAGACAATATAAATTTGTTTTGCATGATCAGGGGATTGGGGTAGTTATAGTGATGCAAAAAATAAGAGGAAAAAGAAAAAACCATCAATGTAACATTTTTCTGTTCACAAAAAGAATGTAAGAAGAGGTTTAAAAAAAAAAGGTCAATGGTAGTATTTCCATGTTAAATTTAATGTAATTTTTTAAACCATAGAACTATTCATGGTAGACCAATGCTTCCATATATAATCCTTTTTTTTTCTTGGTCCTCTGCATATGGAAATGTTCATGATTATTGATGACTATAATGAGGTTCTGATTGGGGAAAAGTCATAATACACCACAAAAAGTAAAAGTCACAAAATTTAAAGTCTGTGAAAGATGGAAGTCCAGACTTGGTGACATGTCAAACAAAATCATAATTTAGACATTGAATCATAACTTAGATACTGTGACCAATGAAAGTCATAACATGAACTCAAGTGACACATTTATGACCCACACATGATCAATACACAAACCTATGTATTGAGTACACAAACATTGGCTTAACGCTCAAGCTCAAAAATGAGCTCATTACTAAGCAGAGACCCAAAATATCTACCAATCAGTAGCAATGTTCTCTCTTACTCTTCCTCCCTTTGTCTGTTTTCTATAATTACCACTGGGCTTTCCTGGGGTCTCTAAGCAGGAACTGATCCAATATTGAGACTGTTTTCATCTGGGAACCACTCCAGATTGCCCCCTTTTTATGTAAGTGATTCTTTTGATTAAACTAATACTTCTTATATATATAATCAATCTGAATCTTCTGGCCTCTTACTTCAGAATAAAATTAACTCTTCTGTTTGGAGAAGCCAAGAATATCTCAATGTATGAGGATATTGGCCCTTGGAAAGGTATAGAGTTCCCCTGCCAGGAGAATTCTGGACCTTACATTGAGTTTATAATTAAAAAAAAAAAATTTAAAACAAAGTATATGGAAACTTCAATTGTTTGGGAATGAACTCTAACATTTGTATTTGGTTAAAGTTGTCTGACTCTTTCAAAGACATAGCCAGTGCTGTCCAATGTATTCTAATATTTCAATGAGTCAATTTAAAGAAAAACTTATTAAAATTTATTTTCAGGATTTGAAAATATTAATTTATTTAACTTGATGACATCTAAAGTCTCTCTCATCATAATGCAATTGAAAGAATTCTGGATATGAAGTCAGAGAACCTAGGTTCAAATTCTTCCTCTTCTATTTACTAGCTCCGTGAACTCAGGTAAGTCATTTATTTTCCCTAAGCCTCAGTTTCTTCATCTGTAAAATGAGGGGATTGAACTTTTCCAGCTCTAAATATATGGTTCTATGATCCTGTACTACATGTCATGAAGGCATGTCCTTCTACAGTCTTTGAAGAATTGAAAAATATATAATTCACAGAGTTCAATGGACAGATGAGTGGTACATTCAAATCGACTACATTTCCTAAGAAAAGTCAAAGAAGAACAGAAGTTAAGAGATGTCATGAGGGAAATTATAATAGGAAGGGAATATGGAAGACTCAAAGACAGTTTTGAGATTTCAAGTCTTGATGATTGGGAAGGCTAGAAATAAAGAGTTTAAAAGAAATAGGGAAGTCAGGAGGAAAGGCAGGTTGGGGAGAAAGATGACAAGTTTAATTTTGGATGTGTTGAGTTTGAGTTATCAATAGGACATTCAGCAGGGAGTTGGAAAGATGGGACTGGAGCTCAGGGAAGAAATTGAGGTAGATATATTGATTTGTGTAGAGATGATAATTAAAGTCCTGGGAGTATATAAATTCTCCAAGGGAGACTAAAATGAGAGAATTAAGCAGAGCCTTAGGAACAATGATAACCAGAAATGAAAGAGATGAACCAAAGAGACCAAGAAAGAAGAGTCAAACGAGTAGCAAACCAATAAAGAGGCAGAGAAGCCAAGGACAGAAAAAGTATGAAGGAGATTGTTGGTCACCACATCAAATGTTTCAGATATTTGCAGATACTAAGAAGGATTCAGACTGAGCAAAGCCCAGTGGATTTGGCAATTAAAAAGCTATTAATTACCTTCATAGGCTGGTAGATTTAGAGTCAGAAAGGACCTTAGAGATCTTTCATTTTACAAATAAAGAATTTAAGGTTTGCCCAAAGTTACAAAAGTAATGACTAGCAAAGTTGTAATTTGAAAACTGGTCCTCTGCCTTTAAAAATACAATGCTCTTTCCACCTACCCCATACCATCTCTCTAAGGAATTGTGAAGCAAAAGACTGGTGAGGATGTAGAAGCTGCAACTACCAACAACTTTTAATTGAAGTTTAGCAATAAAGGAAGTAGAAAGACAAAGCAATAAATCAGGAGGGTAGTTGGATCAAGATGAGGAGTTAAGACACAAGAGATCTGAGCATGTTTGTAGGTAGAGAGGAAGAAGCCATTAGAAAACAGAGAGATACTGGAAGAGACAGGAGAGAATGAAATCAAGAGGAGAGATACTAACAGGGTTGGTTTGTTGGTCAGTGTTTAACAACCAGCTCTCTGGGGGGAAAATAAGTGACACATTTAAAGTTTAATCTGAATTATAAATATTCTCTCCATTACTTTCTTAAGTCTTAGCAGTCAACAAAAAAATAAATGGAGCCTTGATTTGAAGCATTTTCTGATTTCTGAAGCATAAATGCTCACAATGAAAATTTAACAATTGCTCTTATGAGTCAGTTTAGCTAGTTCTAGCATATAGCTAGATGCATAGATGAATTTTACTGGGGAAAAAGTCTATCTATTAAAGTTAGAGGTATAAGGGACTTAAATTCCTTCTCCCCTCCTCCTTTTTTAGATAAAACTGAATCCAAGGGAGTGAAATAATGTGCATACAGATCACAATAAGTAAGAACTGAACCTAGATCCCCTGGTATCAGGGTTAGTGCCCTTCCCATTGCACCACACTACTTTGCCCAATTTTTCCTTTTCAAAAAAATAGATGAGAAGATGAATGCATAAACAAAAGTATTTTAAGGTGTGGAGGAAAGGAGATGGGGGAAACTCACTAATGATGGCCTCAGTCTTCAGAGTCAAGCCAGAGGTAAGGTCATCTGCTAAGATAGTGCAAGGTGGTGATGAAGTTGGCTTGAACAGAGAATAGATTTGAAACATTTTTAAAAGTGCTAGTCAAGGGTAGCAAGGGGTGGGGCCAAGATGATGGAATAAAAGCAGGGACTTGCTTGAGATCTCTCCCAAACCTCTCAAAATACCTGTTAAAAAAAGACTCTAAAAAATTCTAGAAGGGCAGAAGCCACAAAATGACATACTGAAACAAATTTCCAGCCCAAGACAACCTGGAAGGACAACAGGAAAGGTTTGTTGTACCAGGCTGGGAGAGGAGCTCAGTCCATCATGGGCTGCTCTGGCACAGATGCAGCTGGAGCAGGCCTAAGGGAGCTGAATCACTGGCAGCTGCAGGAGTTTCCAGACTTCTCAAACCACAAATGCCAAAGACAACTTCAAAGGTCAATAAGAAAGATCTGTGGGACCTGGGTGAGAGAGGACCATGGTCCACCCCAGCTCCAGTCCCACGGCAGCAACAGCTGTAGCAGCAGGAGCAGCAGCTGCTTCTGGAGCTCTTGGCCCTCATATGGTGGGGGAATCTAGCAGCTGATTAGAGGGAGATTGCAGGGATCTCTTTGCTGGCTCTGAGACGGGATTCTCTTGCTTTGCCCATGGTTGGATCTGGGTTGCAGTCCTGGGTGGAGGTCCCAGGACGAGGAGGAGCACTGGCATGGTGGAGCCTGAGGTGGTGGTGGAGAGGGAATCCTCCTTGCAGTTCCAAGGCAGAAAAAATGCTTGGGGTTGCACAGAGCACAAACCAGAAGAATAAGCAACTGTCTTTTGATTACACCACCTTGGAAAAACTGAAAATTTACAGGTCCCTAGAAATATCTCTGAAATAAGCTGCACAAAATTCCTAAATCTCAGGACAGTATACCCTCCACTTAATGAAGAGCTCAAAAGTCAAGTAATTGGCTGACAAGATGAGCAAACAGCAAAAAAAAGATCAGGCTATAGTATCTTAGTCTGGTGACAAGGAAGACTGAAACATACAACCAGCAGAAGACAACAAAGTCAAAGGCCCTACATCAAAACTCTCCAAGAAAAATATGAATTGGTTACAGGCCATTGAAGAGCTCAAAAACAATTCTGAAAATCAAGTAAGAGAAGTAGAGGAAAAATTGGGAAGAGAAATGAGAATTATGCAAGAAAATCATGAAAAATAAGGCAACAGCTTGCTAACAGAGACCCAAGAAAATGCTGAAGAAAATAACATCTTTAAAAACAGACTAACCCAAAATGGCAAAAGAGGTCCAAAAAGCCAAACAGGAGAAGAAGGCCTTAAAAAGGCCTTCCATCGGCCAAATGGAAAAGGAGGTCCAGAAGCTCACTGAAGAAAATAATTCCTTAAAAATTAGAATGGAGCAAATGGAACCTAATGACTTATGAGAAATCAAGACATTATAAAATAAAACCAAAAGAATGAGAAAATGGAAAACAATGTGAAATATCTCATTGGAAAAAACATTGACCTGGAAAATAGATCCAGGAGAGATAATTTAAAAATTATTGGATTACCTGAAAGCCATGATCAAAAAAAGAACCTAGAAATCATCCTTCAAGAAATTCTCAAGGAAAACTGCCTGATATTCTAGAACCAAAGGGTAAAATAGACATTGAAAGAATCCACCCATCACCTCCTGAAAGAGATCCCAAAAGGAAAATTCCTAGGAATTTTGTAGACAAATTCCAGAGTTTCCAGGTCAAGGGGAAAATATTGTAAGCAGCAGAAAGAAA
>JAQQSV010013014.1:0-12621 GCA_028646515.1 Pseudochirops corinnae | reverse complement strand
GCATAGTTCCAGATTGCTCTCCAGAATGGTTGTATCAATTCACAACTCCACCAACAATGCATTAGTGTTCCAATTTTTCCACATCCTCTCCAGCATTTGTCATTTTCCTGTTTTGTCATCTTAGCCAATCCGACTGGCGAGAGCCAATCTGACTGGCGAGAGGTACCACACTTTCAATTCCCTCCCTTTTATCCAACAGGTGGGGTGGGATTGTCTTCTGTCTCTCCTGACATATGCTCATTCTTTCAAATTTTGCAACATTCACTTGTGAGTGCGTGCCTGTGTGTGTGTGTTTGTGTAACCTAGATTCCTGCACAATTTTCCCAGTTCCTTTTTAAACTGAAATATTAGGGAAACAAGGAGGAATTATGTACTACACTTCAAAGAATATAAGAGTTGGCAAGGACTTTAGTCAAATCTAGTTCAATCCAGACACCAACGCATCCCCACAATTACATAGCCAACAAGTAACTGAAGACACATCATTTTTCTAGGCAACATATTCCACTTGGGGAGAGTTGTTATCTAATTGTTTTTTATCTACTTGTTTTATCTAGGAATTGTTATCTAATGTGTTAGGAAATTGTCCTAAATTTGCCTCTTTACCACTTTTACATCTACCCATTGTATTGAGTTCTACCCTCGGGGCCAAACAGAACTCTAATCCTTTTTCTTCTGCTGTCATTCAAATCCTTCAAGTATCACAGAAGTGTAACTTGCTGATATAAGTGAAACTCCATCTTAAATAGATTCTCTTACAAAGATTTTTAATATTATTCCTATATATTTAAGAGAAAGGGAATAATGTTTGATGGACCAACACTTAACTGTAACTTTTGATCTCTCCAAGATCTGCATGAAGCACTGAGAGATGACAGAAAGAACTTTCCTAAAGAGGCTTACAGACTTTGCAGCTGTGGAGCAAAGGTTTGCAGGAGACTATTGTTAACTGCCATGAAAAAAGGAAGGACTTGGTGATTTCAAAGTTGTTTCTGAGAGAGTCTGAAGAGTTATTTGTAGAAAATACATTTAACTACCTTTCCAGAGAGAAATTCTGGGAGTTGAACTCAGTTTCCCTTTTGGGAACTTAAAGCTAACTTCTTAATTTACCAAATAGAAATTTTTGTTTTTTTAGGTACTTTAACTAATGTTCTAAAGTAATTCCAACTCACACTTACTAGAGAGGCTTTAAGTTCAGTGTAAGAAATAATAAAAAAAACAAGACAGCAGAAGACTAGGACCTTTGTATGATTTTCCCCCAAAACATTTCCATCGCGTTCCAACACATATCTGCACCCTTGTCTATGGGGTCATTGTTGGAAATAAAGGAAACAGTCTGCTATATAAGCCCTGGTTATTGGTACTAATCAAATAGACTATTGATGACACTGCATAATATTTCTGTATAGCTTGCTACTTGCCATTTACATAATCTTTCCTGAACAATGAATGGCATATTGGAATAGATGAAGTTAATTGCTCATAGTAAAAAATACTGAGTGGTTTTCAATAAAACTGTTTATATTTCAAAAAGCATTCTGAGATTTGTGCCAATGATCAGAATTCTTTGACATGAATTGAGTTAAAACATTTTTCACATGTACTTTAAAGGAAAAAAAAGACAAATTTTGATTGATAAGGATTTTACAATAGGCAAAATATATTGCTTAGTTTGTGTAACATTGAGTATTCCCAAATGTACTGATGAAAGAATGAATTCTTCTGGAACTGATCATGTTTTTTAAAATGAGCAACATAAGGTATCCAGATACAAAGAAGACAGTAAGAACTCGCGTTGAGTTCAGAATTTCACTTGATAACTGAAGTAAGCATTACTTTCTGAAGTAGATGAAATATTTAAAAGGCCATAAAAGAACAAGATTCTCAACCTTTTTTATGTCATAAACTCCTTTGGCATTTTGGTGAAACCTATGGATTCCTTCTCAGAATAAAGTTTTTATATACATAAATGCAAAGGATTAGAAAGGAAATCAATTACATTTTAAAAGTTATTGAAATATTAAAAAAAAAATTCCTGGACCCTAGGTTAAAAAACTCCTAAGATAGGAGAATGCAGAACGTACTAAAAGTCTTTGTGTGGGGACTGAGGAGGACAATTCATGAATCTAATTACTGCCAGACTAAAAATTATACCATTGGCTAAATTTGACCATTAGTAACACTTTTAAAAGAATTGTGAACTCTCATTGCCACCCCCAGTCCTAATTCAAATATGTATACTAATATTTTTCTAATTTTAATGACAATTGTATCACATGGTCTTCAGTATGGCAGGCTGCCTGGAAACTGTTTCGGTAAATTACACATCGAGATGATCTACTTTTTGGATGTTTTCCAGGACAAAGGCTATGATGTATAATTAAATCCAACTAACAATTAACTTTCATCCAGTATAATATAAGGAACAAGTATTTTTAAATTTAGTTATTTGCAATGAAAGTTATCAAAAAAGCTTTTTTTCAATGAATGACTAAAGTAGATAACTATCCATGAGGTTTTAATTCTAAGGTTTATATGGAATAAGCATGAAACAAAGTAGGGCAACATGTTCCATGTCTCACTATCGTTAAGCAATGTGTTGACAAAAATAAAGAAAAAAACATCTGATGAAGTGCTCAGAATTTGTTTATGTATATGATGTTTAATAATAAAGAAATCTTTCAAGCAACACCATGATATAGCACTTTGGCATCACCGGTTATGTAAGTATCAGTCTGTCAAATGAGCTAAAGTTATGATTTGTGTTATTCAACATATTTACGCATACTGATAAGGTTTGCTTAATCACTATGACATGACTTTTATATTCATCGCCCACTCATGGATCCTGGAGAAAGGTACTAACTCTTTCCTAACTTGGTCTTTTATCACATCAGAAAAATCTACAGGGAAACAACTATCCTCTCAAAAATTGTTTTAGATCTAATGAGAACAATAATAGCAAGGGCTAATATTTGTTTCCCTTTTTGATTAAAAAAGCACTTTGCATTGTCTAATTTATTCCCCATAAAAACTCTGTAAAATAAGTTGTGGAGGCATCATCACTCCCATTTTATAGATATAGAAACTGATGATCTATCTGGAAGATTAACAGTGAAGCAAAGAAACAGTAAAAGAAGTAAATGGTAAAAAATACCCTAATAAAAGCTTCATGACTTTTGGGGTCACCTTTATAGATGTAGGACATAGTGTTGCCTTGGAAACATTTGCTGATTTTCAAACTCCTAGGGAAAGGAAAATGGGGTAGAAGTCGTATACTTAAAATCTGTTCTGTTTAAATAGCTCAATGAAACTTCCTCCTTCCAAATTTCTGCTCCTTATGACTTTAGAGACTCATCAGATACTTCCTTCAATTTAACTGGAATGAATATTTCAAGGAAAATTAATTTTTAAAGGAAAGTTGTTTATAGACATATTGAAAGCTACAGACTCAGGGCAATACAGAAAACCACAGCAGGAAATGTGAGTTCTGGATGAGCAATGAGGGAAATAATATTATCAGGTGCCTCTCAGTTTCCTATGCTAGGCAGATACTCTATATAAACTCTGGGAACTATACTTTTCCTTTCTGTTTCTTAACCTTTTATTTAAAAGGTTCTTTTTTTTCTTTGCCACACTCTTGCTCTCTTGCTCATTAGCAATGAACAAGATTCAAATTAAGATGTCTATGAGATTTAGATTCAAGGAATAACGTCTTGAGTTCTCCCTTCCCCAATTCAGATGGAGCTGTTGGTTATTTGTGATTTAGTTTGGAAACTGCAATTTTCCAATGAATGACAGAGATCACACCCAATAAATTCTAATAATATGCTAAATTTAGAAACCAAATTATAGGAATGGCTTTAAATTTAAATGCATCCTATATTTTCCTTTCAAATAATTTTGAGATTATTTGTGTAATTGTAAGTCTTCTTGCAGGGAAGGTGAACAAGGAGAATGAAAGACTACTCAAAGAAATGCATGCACAGACATTATTTGTTGCTTTCACTTTGGCAAATAAATGTATCGTTTTTAGCCTGAACAGAGAAGAAAAAATATAATTAAGAACATTGCAAAGGAACTCAAATCACTTGCCAAGAACTCATAAAGACTTTTTTTTTTTATTTTGTGCAGTTAATCTCTCCTACAACTCTACCACCACCTTAAGGGACCTGTCATATAAATATTTCTAATGATCAGTCAATACTTCCAGCATTGTCATCAATCATTGCTGAACAAGTCCTGTTTTACACAGTAATCACATAAATCCTGTTACAAGAGATTATAATTCTTCTAGACACACCTCTTGATCCTTGGCAAGGTCATTACTGCTCTATGAGTCTTTACCCCAAGAAAACATATATCAAAATACAAAGACTGATGAAGAAACAATGAAAGGGCATATACTCACATATCTTGGAGTATTTTTACTTCTGAAAGAAAACCAAAAAATCCAAGGAAATAATATATACCAAAGATTGTTTCAAGTTTGATGAACGCTGATGATACCTAGTAGAATTAATAGTGTGTTTTTTATACAAAGAAATATATTCTAACAAAAAGTCATGCATATGATTTTACCATTATTTGTGGGAGTAACGGAATCAAGTTTAAGTCAAGACTTTAAGCATTAGCAGACATAATTTTAGTAACTGTCTATAAAGCCAATTATTTTCATCATCCAAAGCTTTGTTTGTGCTATAGAAAATAGGGGAGTTTTAATTCTCTAGTAAATTAGGGGAAGGTAATGAGCTAGCTAATGTTGTTAAATAATGATCTAATTATACTTTAAATGATATTTATATATAATAAAACAGCAATGAAAGATAACATGGCATAGTGAAAATAGAATTGGGCTTAGAATCAGGAAGACCTAAATTTAAGTCTAGCTCAAAAAAAATATTAACTAATGTCCTGGTCAAGTCCCTCTGAGCACTCTATGCAACTCTCTAAAAGTTAAATTTCAATACACTAAAGACAAGTTTTTGCAATGGAAGAAGTACACTAAATACAGTAACAAGGACCTATTGTACATGGCCTAATGATTATCTAGCCAATTGTACTTGGTTTTATGGAGAAGAAATTTGAGGATCCAGGGAGGAAGGCTCATTCAACTTACAATGAAATTAAGGCTGACTAGAGGTAGAGTAAAATGGACCTCAAATCTGATCCAGTGGTTCTCAATCTTCCCAATGCCACGACCCTTTAATACAGTTCCTCATGTTGTGGTGACCCCCCCAACCATAAAATTATTTTCATTGCTACTTCATAACTGTAATTTTGCTACTGTGATGAATTGTAATGTAAATATCTGATATGTAGGATGTATTTTCATTGTTACAAATTGAACATAACCCACAGGTTGAGAACTGCTGTGATAGAATCAAAGACCATCAGATCTTAGAGATCTTAGAAACCACTTTGTCCAACCTTTCAATTTACAGAGGAGACTAAAAGGATCTAGAGTTAGCATCATAGAAGGAATTAGAACCCAAGTCTCCTGAGAGGCTTTAAAAAAATTTTTTTTTAATTGATTTGTTTGTTTACTTTTAGTTTATAAGATTCAGTTCTACAATCCCTTGAGTTTCAAATTTTCTCCCCTTCCTTCCTCCCCCCACCCCCATGGCAGCGTGCAATCAAGTATAGGATCTGCAAATACTTTCACATTAGACATAGTCAGGTTGTAAAGAAGGGCTGTAACCAGTGGAATGAACAATGAGAAAGAGGAAACAAAACCAAACATGGAAAAGAAAGAGAGCTTGTAGTTTGCTTCAGTCTGCATTTAAACTCTGTTCTTTCTAGACCTTTCTCTGAATGTAGACATCTCCTTCCATCCTGAGTCTTTTAGAGTTGATAGGCTTTTAAAATTTGTCATCCATAGGGAAACGGGTTAATATCTTTCAGAGCAAAGACCTCTGGTCTTACAGATCAAAATAAGTACCTGAAGAGAATGGAGTTTCTTTGGTCCTTTCTGGCATATTCTGGTAACAAACTTACCACCCCACTTTTGTCTACTGCTTGAGAGGAAAAAAAAATCTTTCATGGAAATAAGTGTTCTAAGGATGGGGAAATCAAGGACTGGCTTCTTCAAGGACTGGCCATATTAAATACCTTTGGATCTCCATTTCCCCACCTCATGGACATACCACGTTAAAATAGTGGAAAATTCCTTGCCCTGAGGAAATATTTCCTCCTTCCTTGAACTTAGCCTAGTCCCTTAAGGGGTTAGGATTCCTGAAATTACTCTGGCCATTCTTCATGGGAATGTGAACTAATCTCAATGTAGACTAAGTCCTACCATCACCACAACCACTATTACTAACAACTATTGCCCAACCATGCACTATCAACTGGTAGGTAAGGTAGACCAGGTGAAGCAGCAAGTACTCAAAGAAAGAAAAAGAATGTAGCATAATTGAGGTGGGCTTGTTGTTGTTCAGTCATTTTTAGTCATGTCTGATTCTTTGTGACTTCATTTGGCAAAAATAATGGAGTGGTTTTCCATTTCCTTCTCCAGCTCATTTTATAGATGAGGAAACTGAGGAAAACAGGGTTAAATGACTTGTCCAGGTTTGCACTTTATCTAGTGCACTACCAACTGCCCTAATTAAAGGAAGTTAGACCTTTACTATTAAGTACGGTCACCTCTCAGACCCTCATGGAAATGGTACAGTAATTAATATGCAAGGGACTCATTAGAAGCTGACTTTCCCCACTCCCTACCTTATGTCATTGGTCATATCTCTAAGCCAACCCTTGCCACCATCACTCAGGAATGGAACAACCCTAATGAAGGAGACCTTCCAGCACCAACTCTTAGTCAAGACAGTCCTCAGTCCCAAGAAGCCACAGAAGTGGCCATATGCCATAAACATAAGAACAATATGAGTAGCAATGGAGAAATAGTCCAGCAGCTGCTTTGTGCTAATACATTAGCCCCACCCTCCTCATCAATCATTACTACTGAAAGATCAGGAAAAGAAAGTTCTTACTACCAAAGTCCCTGGCCCTGTCAAATAACTCAACATCAGAATTTATACAGTTTTTTTTAAAACTAAAATTCCATTAATGAAGATGTTTGTATGCCCACCCTACTTCCCCTCTACATTCCAGGCAAACTGTATTATTGTGCATTTGGACTACCAGACTTGACTATGTACCTTCTCATTATACCCTAAAGACCATTGTGCATTTCCACACTTCTGGAAATTAGATCTTCCAATATGTTCCCCTTATTAGAATATGAGCTCCTTTAGAAGGAAGGCTGTCTTGATTTTGTATTTGTGTCTCCAGAACTTAGCTAAGTACATGGTATATGATATGTGCTTTAAAATGGCTTTTATCATTCACTTGTTCATTCATTCATTTTCTCTTTGTAGTTCTCCTTTCACCTGACCATCTTACTCAATCTCCAGACTTCAAGTCTCTGTGACATGGGAAACAGAGGTGTCTCCAGCAAAACACAGACTTCCAGCAGGGATAGAGGTATCTCTATCTTTCTTCTCCTACTTTTCCATTATACTTCACCATAAATAAATCATGATGGGAAAGGTGTATTCCAAATCTGTTATTAGTCTGCCCGTTCTTCTCAGATGAAAAAAAAATGTGTCATGAGGTTAGGAGATCTTTAGGTCAGATACTTAGGGGACAAGTCCCCGGGTTAGGGGATGGTTTCCTTTACTATCCCTATACTCTTCTTAGATCTCCTAAGTTCTAAAATATAGACCTGAGTACTAACAAAACAATCCCCTCCTCTCTTACCCTCAGCAACCCTGTTCTTTCTTCCACTTTTTCTGTTCTATTACCTCCTGACCTAGCCATAGGTCTACCACAGGATGACAGTTAGGCTCCATTCCAGTCCCCACTCCTAACCCCAACAATAATATCAAGTCTTCCTTCTTCCTTGGAGTACCTAAACTGCTATAAACTGACCTTTCAACTTTGACTTTCAGGAAAATTTGGTCACCCTTAGGAAGCTGACCCCCTTGGGATTCCCTTCAGTTTTTTTCTTGTATAGTTTTTGTTCACAGTATTGACATCATGGATTTTGAAGAAAATGCTTCAGAAACTGTAAAGTGCTACAGAAATGTGAGTTTTGAGGATGATGATGATAAAATATGTTATCACTTCGGCATAACAGATAGCTAAATGGTCTCATATCTTGAGGAATGAATATTCTTGATATTCTCAGAGCATAACAGCCAATTCAGAAAATAGTGATAAATAGAAAATGCCCAATTTTTGTGTCACAGAATAGTAGTATAGAGAACTCTAGAAAATAATTAGGATTTCCAGCTTCCTTTGAATCAGTCTGGTGTGCTGGTTTTGATTTATTTCTCTCCACTCTGACTTTATAGCTTTGTTCACATTGTCCTTCATAACTAGATGGTTTCCCTCTCATACCTTCTAATACAGGATTCACCTCCTCCACAAAGTCTTCCCAGACAAAGTGACCCTTCATAATTCCCTATGTACATGTGCATATCTCAGCATCTGTGACTATATCCTGAAGGGGAAGGGCTCAATATGACATGCCCCAAAGGATTCAATAGTGTCATAGATAGCTTGTGGGCAATTGATTAATTCAATTAAAAGTCTCATGTCAGCACTGAAGACCTTACCTATTATTTCTATCTCTGAATATAGTATTTGTCCTTTATTTTCACTTTAAATTGCAATCTAATTAACAAATGAAATAATCAGGTAGTTATTTTTCATGACATAGATGATAGAAATTAGCAGAGCATGGATATGCAGTTAAACCTGTTTACTATAGTCTCCCTTAAATGACAGTTTCTATAAATTTGCCTGACATCTTTTAAAAAATTAATCTAATTTTCATGCTATCATCATCATTTAGTTCAATGCTCCCCCTCCTTAGGGAAGAAGGGAAAGAGAGAGAAAAAAAAGTTTTGTTGTCACCAATGTGACCAAATCACTGATACCTTTGTAAGAGTAAAGAGAGACTATGCATCTCTTTAGCTCTCCTGAGCTCAAAATGTCATTGCCCAAGGCTGTCCCTGAATACATACAATCTGGCATTGACTTCTTGTGTAAGCTTAAATAACTTAGTCTTGATGAACACTATCTGGAAAATAAGGGGATTGGGTCAGATACACTCTCTAAGGGCCCTTCCAATTTTGAAAACAAAACAAAACACGATTCTGTAATTCTCTGACCTGGGATGTAGAGGGTATTTCATTTTAGGTAGCTCCCATACTTAAACCTGCAACGAAAAGAATCTAGGAAGTATCCCTTGCCTTAAACTGGACCATGCCCTTGATTTAAGAGCTGTGACTACTAAGGATTAAATATGCATTGGCAGAGGAGGAAAATAACCTACTTGACCACCTCAAAGGATACTGAGGATATGGATTCCTCTGGGTATCCCTTTTAACATATGACAGCTCTAGAGGAAATGAAAAGGACCAAATGCATCCCTAAAGACAGCCTGGCATAAAAGGGGAAAGACTATCTTAATATATAGAGAGACCCAGAAAGAAGGCTACCCACATAGGCTTGGGACTCTGAGGACAAGCATCCTTCTTAATATACTTGTAGATTCTCCTGGGGAAGAAAATAGATTAGATGGCTTCCACCAGAAATATTCTTTGACTAGATTAAAGCCTACGTGTTCAACTTATTGTATGATTTTTGCCCTGATCCTTGCCCTCCTGGTTTCATATGCCCACAATGCCATCTACCTGATTTTATTGACATGTGCCTTATATGACTTGGATTTCCACTTATACCAGGGGCCCACTATGCACATGTACTGTAATTCAAATATATCCTTTGTTTATCCTCTAAATTGGCAAGTATGTGCCATAGACAGGTTTTCAATAGCTTGCTCTGAACTCTTTGCAGGATGTAGATATCTGAGATACTCAGGTTCTGAGAGTTGAACTCATCAAGTCAGCAATTCTATAAACTATGCAGATACTTGAAGTCTCAGCACAAAGAACTCCTCATGTAGGGACTTCCTCCATCAGCACAGACCACAACTCATCTGTAACTTGATGTATAAATCCTAAGGAGTTGCCAATGACAATTAGTCAGAGAATGTCACCTCACAAACTCAAGTAAGTCACACAAACTGTTTTTTAGGTTTTTAGGCTTGAGTGAAGTGCAATGGAACATAATAGCTTTTACTGTCTCATTTGTCTTGGGTCCCTGTATGAATGTGGAGGTTAGGTCTGAGTCCTTTCTAATGGACTGGATCCAGACCTATCTCTTAATCAGCATGCTAATCAAGTGTACTGCCCAATGAATTACCTCCTTTCATTTAATCCACATCCCAGGGATGAATAATACTGGGATTTATATCCATGAATCAAAATAGACTTTAGATCATCCCCCATTATAAGGATGCCACTAATAACTGAATGAAATGTCAGTGTCTTACACAGGAAAACCACTAACTCAATCAAAACCAATGGTCACTCCTAAAGAAATTCAGGAAGCTCCAGTAACATAATCTAGGAAGAAGACACCAGGGAAGGGATATCAGAATCTGTTTTTATTTATTAATCAGCTCCCAAATTATTGTGAGTTATTTATGTAGAACGTAAGAAATTCAAATATCATTTAAGGTAACTTCTAGCTCTAAATTTTATGAGACTATTAAATATACTTAATTGTACCATATACCTTCCTATGTCCATTTTACTATTAAAAAAACCAAACATTCCATTAGACTTCTAACATTCAACTAGCCTTGGATTTTTTGACATTTTGATCCATGATAATCTTAATTCCTGAATACTTTGGTTCCCAATTCCTTTTTTTTTTGACTATGAAAATAAATTATCTAAAATTGTCATTGAACTGATTCTATGTCAGCCTATCTGTGAATTTTTCTCATCTGTTACCAATCTTATCTTTCCAGGAAGCTCTCTGTAGCTGAAAATAACTATACTATCAGTCAGAACTTGGTTATTTACCAAGTCTACTTCGACATACTCTAGGGAACTACAAACTCAATGGTTGAATTTCTACTATCTTAATTCAGAATATTTCTGCATTATAGAAAGCATGAACAAATACTTATGGAATCTCCTTAAGAGTCCAAATCCTTCAGTTATGTAACCACGCACCACAGCTATTATAGATGGTACAAAACTCTATCCAGTTATCTAGTACTTCTGCTCATACTGAAAGTGAAAGAAAATGTTTCAGTATGTGGCTACATATGAAATATGAGCCTATGTGAAAAGTCCTTCACACAAACCAAATACAACACTTTTGTAAATCAGTGAAATGCTGTTCTATGGTCATCATGGAGTTTGTCAACAATTCACCTTTTTTATTAATAATGTTAATGATAATGGTACATTTACATAGCACTTTAAAAGTATTTCATATGTTTAAGTTAATATGCATAACAACTCTGTGTAGTATTATCTTTGTGAAACTCAAAGGGTGGAGAAATAAAAGTGATTTTGTCAACGAAGTATACTATAGATCATCCAAACAAAAAGGAGAAGATGGATGAGAAGTTTAGAAAATGGATCACAAGCTTGGAACAGAGGCATGATGTTATAGTAGTGATGAGAGACATTTGCTGGAATTCTCTCTGCCAAAAACAGAACAGTTTCTTGGTTTCCTTTATTGACAATTTCACTTTTTAGAAGACAGAGGAAACTACAAGAGAACATTCTATTGAGCATTTAATTCTCAAAATGAGGTAGTGACTGCTAGAATAGATATGATGGGATCCTTGGAAAAGGGAATCACTTGATCCTAGAGTTTGTGTTAAAAAGAAAAAAAGGAGAGGAAACCTGGGCATATTCTCAGATGTAACTCAAGTTTCAGGAGAAAAAAAATTAAGAGGGTTTAGAGGAAAATTAGGTAGAATCCTGTAGAATAAAATGTGTAAGGGGAATTCAATTCCGGATGGATGGGAGATAGGCAAGAATGAAATTTTGCAGACAGAAAGGCAAACAATAGTATTGAAGAGGAAAGTTTAGATCCGTCTGAAGAAACTGAAGTAGATGTATAGGGATCAACCAATTTTGTTTTAAACAATAAACTAGATAAGATGCAAGCAAGTCCAAATGACAAAGAATTAGATACATGAATATCTTGTTGTTGTTGTTGTTGTTTTTAAAATAGTGTCAGGAACTGAATCTGGTGAGAAAGGATAAGAACAATGAAATAAAGTGTTTTTAAGTGAATTTGTGAGAAAATGAAGGATCAAAGAAAGGTAGAGACCTTTACTTGGGGTGTGTGGAATAATAAAAAATGACAATAGAAATGAGGAAGAGCTGCTAAATTAGTATTTTGTTTTCTCTGCATATGATAAAACCCTGAAAATTACAGAATAAAAATAAGTAATGGAACCGATATGCAAGAAAAGTTAAGAAGATAGTAAAAGAATAGCTAGTTACTCTGTTGAATACAGATAACCTGCCCTAGATGAACTATATCCTTGTGTTCTGAAAAAACTTGTAGGTGTGATTGCTGAAAAGTGATATTTTTTTAAAAAAATTTTTTTATTTACTCATTTACTTTTAATTTACAAGATTCAGTTCCACAATCACTTGAGTTTCAGATTTTCTCCCCTCCCTTCCCCTTCCCCCCATGGTGGTGTGCAATCATGTATAGGATCTGCAAATACTT
>JAQQSV010013013.1:0-12621 GCA_028646515.1 Pseudochirops corinnae | reverse complement strand
CCTCCTGGATCTATTTTCCAGGTCAGTGGTTTTTTTCAAGGAGATATTTCACATTGCCTTCTATTTTTTCATTTGTTTGGATCTGTTTGATAGTATCTTGATTTCTCATAAAGTCATTTGCTTCCATTTGCTCCACTCTAATTCTGAAGGAATTATTCTCTTCAGAAAGCTTTTGAGATTCTTTTTCCATCGGACAAATTCAACTTTTTAAGGCATTCTTCTCCTCATTGGCTTTTTGGGCCTCTTTTGCCATTTGAGTTAATCCATTTTATATGGTTTTAATTTCTTCAGTCAGGTTGTTGACCCTCTTTTCATGATTTTCTTGCAGCATTCTTATTTCTCTTCCCTATTTTTCCTCCACTTCTCTCATTTGGTTTTCAGAATCCTTTTTAAGCTGATCTCTAGCTTTTAGGCAGTCTTCATGTTTCTTGGAAGCTTTTGGTGTGGGAGTTCTGACTGTGTTGTCTTCCTCCCATTCTCTGCTTTGATCCTTCTTGTCCCCAAAAAAGGAATCTAGAGTTTGGTTGCTGTTCTTCCTTTGCTTCCTTTGCCTGCTGATGGCCAGTCAAAGATTTTTTTAGCTCTGTGGAACTCTGCTTTCAGAGGGGAAAGCTCTGTCCCAAATTGCTAGGGTTTTCGCAACTGCCGGAGCTTTTAGGAGGCTGCTACAGCCCCCACCAGCCTTGGCTCACTGAAAATGCCCCCCAAGACCATCACCCAAGACCACAGTCCAGATCCAGGCAACTCAACGCAAGAGCAGTTGGCCTTTGAACGATTCCTTTGCCCCTCTGCAGTCTTCAGGCTGGGAGCTCTGAAGCAGCAACATGGAGGCAGCTGCAGGGCCTCCACTTGTGCCGCTTCCTTGCCCTGGAGGCAGTTTGGCCGGACCCACTTTTCTCCCCCAATTTTAGCTGAGTTCCACTGACTTTTCACTTAGTCCTTTTTTCTTATGGCTTGATAATTCTGGAAACTGCCACAGCTGCTGCTGATCCACTCTCCTGAAGCTCCAGCTGCGGCTTGGCTCAGCTTGTCCAGCTGCTCCTGGGGCCAAGCTGTGGTTTCAGGCTGGGCTGGTTTCGGCTCCCTGCACTGAGATGGTCCCTTTGAGCCAAGTTGCCTTCAGCAGGAGGTAAATCTGTGTGCATTTTAGAGCCCTAAAATTTGTTTAGGAGTATTTTATGTGGCTGTGTGCAAGCTGCCGTACCTTGCTGCTCCTACCCTGCTATCTTGGCTCCGCCCTGGATTATATAAATATTTAGAAAAAGCTATGACAAAATATAGCACTCATTTATGCCAGAGAGAGGGAGAAAGAGAGGCCTACAAAATATAAGCATGGAGTGATCTTTTTTTAATGATAAAAAAGTATCTGTCTAATCAAAAGCTAACCTTATATACAATGGAGAAATAGTAGAAGCTTTCTCCATAAATACAGGAATAAAGTTACTCTATTGTTTGACATGTTTATAAAAATACTAGCAATAGTGGGCAAAGAGAAAGATATCAAAATCATACAAAAAGCAAACAAAACCATCCTTATTTACTGATGACATGATGGTTTGATTAGGAAAAAAACACAGAAAAATCATAATAAAAAAACTGAAAAAATTAATGTAGTAAGTTGCAGGCTACAAAACGAGCCTATAAAAATCAACTATGCTTCTATATAGTAATCACTATATCCAGGAAGTGGAAATCCCTATGAAATGCATAAAATATCTGGGAATCAGCCTAACAAGTTACATTCAGCAACTATATAACTACCATTACAAAAATCTTAAAAAATATTAGGGACAACTTAATAACTGGGGGAATATTTGCCACTGATGGCCAAGCTATGCCATAAATAAAAATGACAATATTACTGAAGTTAATTTGCAGAAATGAATTAAACTAGCAAAGGAATACATGCGTCTTTTTTTTTTTTCTTTTTGGAGGGTGAAAGACAGGGCAATTGGAGTTAAGTGACTTGCCTAAGATCACACCATTAGTTAAGTGTTACGTGTCTGAGGCTGCATTTGAACTCAGGTCCTCCTGGAGTCCAGTGCTCTAGGCACTCTAGGCCAGTGCTCTATTTACTGCACCACCTAGCCTCCCCAGAATACATACTTTACAGAGTTAGACAAAATCACAAAATTCATGTAGAGGAACAGAAGTTCTAGAACATAACAGGAAATAATGAAGGAGAAAGGCGGGAAATGAAAGTAACATTTCCAGGCCTCACACTGTATTTAAAGCATCTGACACTAATTAAAAACAATTAGAAAATAAATCAATGGAATGGCTTAGACAAGGAAAAAATGAGAATAATTGAATGCAACCCAGTATTTGACAAAATGGAACATATACATTACCTAGGAAAGAACTCTTTGTTTAACAAGAACTGCTAGAAAGCAGTCTGGCAGAAATTCAGTATAGACCACCAGCTTATACCATGTATCACAATAAATTCAAAATTTGTTTGGCTTGATTAATAGAGATCATACCATTAAAAAATGGGAAACAGATCATTTATCATTCATAGCTAGGAGGTAGGGGTAAATTCTTAACCAACAGGTGATTACAAACGATAGGATGCATGATTTAGATTACATGAAATTGAAAAGCTGAATGAATAAATGAATAAAATAAAATGAATAAAATCAATGCAACTAGGATAAGAGAAATAGTCAACTGGGGAAAAAAAATCTTCATATCAAATATCTCTGAAAAGAATCTGATGACAAGATATACAGACAAGAGACAGATAAATAGTTCTGAAAAGAATTATAGACTATGAATAGCCATATATAAGAATGGTTTAAATAACTAATAATAAGAGGAAAGGATATAAGTGAAAACAAGCATGAGGTTTTACTTCACTCCCAGCAAATTGACAAGGATGACTATAGACAGGCATAACCAATTCTGGAGCGGTGGAAGGTGGTGAGCATACTAATGCTTTATCAGTGGAGATACGAATTGGTATAAACATTTTGGATTTGTTAGGATGTGAAAAGAGTTACTAAAATGTCCATCTCTTTTGACCTAGAGGTTCTGCTGGTGAGTTGATACCCTAAAGAGGTTAGTGACAAAAAGAAAGGCCCCACATAGACCGAAATATTTATGCAGCCTTTTAATGTAGTATGACGGTAGCAATGACTGTTGATTTGATAATAGAATAAAAAAATGTATGTGAATGGAAAGGAATGTTACTATGCTGTAAGAAAGTGAATATCATGAATATAGAGAAGCTTGGAGGGCTTAATTAAATTTAAATAAGGGATAAAGTAAAGTAAGTAAAACCAAGAAAACAAACTATACAATAACTATAACCTTGTAAGAGCCACCATTATAAAACCATCAAAACTAAATGGTCTGAAATAGTAATAATGCTTGGTCCAAAAAAAGAGAAGAATACAGATGTGAGAAACGTTGAGTATGGAGCATTGTGGATCATCTCAGAATCTTTTCCTATTGATTGGTTCTTTTGCAGTTTTTTCTTTTTTCTTTTCATAAAGCACCAACTTTTTTCTTTTTAGTTCCAAATTCACCCTCTTCCCCTACCTCCTCCATCACCCCAATTAGAAGGAAAGAAAAACTAAACCACTCCAGTTTCTGGGATAAGAACTCACTATTTGACACAATCTGCTGGGAAAATTGGAAGAAACTATGGCAGAAACTGCCATCAATTGGGGAATGGCTGAACAAGTTATGGTATATGAATGTAATGGAATACTATTGTGCTATAAGAAATGGGAAAGAGATGGACTTCATAATTACCTGGAGAGGCTTATACAAATTGATGCTAAGCGAGAAGAGCAGAACCAGGAAACATTTGTACACAATCACAGACACATCATATGGGTGATGACCAACCTTGATAAACTGGACTCTTCTCAGCACAAGATTAATTGAATAAGAAGGGACAATACTCTAAAAGGTGAAGTTCTGATGTGGGAGAGGATTAGAATGAGAGGAGACAGGGAGAGACAGAATGGGGTTAATCATCTCATAGAAAAGGCAAAGGATAATTGTTACAATGGAGGGGAAGAACAGGAAGGCAAAAGGGAAAGAGTCAACCTTACTCTCATTGAACTTGGCTGAGAGAAGGAATGACATAAACTCTAAACTGGATATCTTGTCACACAGGAGAGTAGGGGGGATGGGAATGAGAGGTGGGATGACGGAGGGGAGGTCAGAGTGGGAGGGAGGATTGATGTAAGTATACACTTCTGTAAAGGGACAGGGACAGGGCAGAGAATAGAACAAGGGATAGGAAGGAGGACATATAATCAGTCTCTCATAATATGCCCACTGTGGAGAGGTTCTGCGTAATTACAAATGTACAGCCTGGTATTTAATTGCTTGTCCTTCCAGTGGGGGTGGGTGATGAGGGAGGAAGGGAAAGAATCTAGAATTTAAAGTTCTATAATCAAATGTTAAAAATATGTATGTATGCATACATATATACTTATTTATATAATAATAATTATTATTAATTACATCCAACTGGGAATAAAGATACACAGGCACTATGGTAGGGAGATCCATCCTGCTCTACCGGAAAGTCAGAGAGGTGAGGGGGAGGATATAGGAGAAAGCAGATTGGGGGATGGGTTATGCAATGGGATGGCTGTTTTGAGAAAGATGGGGAGAAAATGTGTAATTCAAAATCTCGAGGAAATGAATGATGTAAACAAGAAAATAAATAAATTAATAAAAAAAAATTCTTCCATTTACAATCTGAGTTCATCATTTCTCTATCAGGAGGTGGATCATATGTTTCATAATTAGTCCTTTGGAGTTATAGTAGATCATTTTGCTAATACGAGTTACTAAGTCTTTCAAAGTTGATTATATTTAAAATATTATTGTTACTATGTAGATTGTTCTAGTATGGATCACTTTACTTCATGTCAATTCATGCATGTCTTCTCAGGATTTTCTGATTTTGTCCTTCATCATTTCTTATAACACATTCTTCTGTCACTTTCATATAGTATAACTTGTTTAGCCGTTCACCAGTTGATGGCTTTTCCCTTAGTTTTCAATTCTTTGCCACCACAGAGAGCTGCTATAAATATTTTTTTTGGTATGTATGGGTCTCTTTCCTCTTTCTTTGATCTCCTTGGAGTATAGACCTAGTAATGGTATTGCTAGACCAAGAGTATGCACAATTTGTTATCCTTTTGGGCATAGTTCCAAATTGTTCTCCAGTGTGGTTTCGCCAGCTCACAACTCCACTAACAGTGCATTAGTATATCTGTTTTCCCACATCCCCTCCAGCATTTATAATTTTACTTTTAAAAACTTTTTAATATAATCTGATGGATATGATGTGTTATCTCACAGTTTTAATTTGCATTTCTTTTGTTATTAGTGATTTAGAGCATTTTTTCATATGGCTATTGATAGCTTTGATTTCTTTCACTGAAAACTCCTGTTCATATCTTCAGGCCATTTATCAGTTGAGGAATGGCTCTTAATCTTGTAGATTTGACTCAGGTCCTTATATATTTTCAGAATGAGACCTTTATCGGAGAGTTGCTCTAAAGATTTTTCCCACTTTCCTGATTTTCTCCTAATTTTAGCTGCACTGGTTTTGCAAAAGGTACAAAACCTTTTTAATTTTATATTGATTGATTCTAACATGGGAAAAACATATATAGGGCATTGGTAGCAAGGGAAGGAAGATTTGATTTGGGAAGTTGGAAGGATGTTGTGACAGCTCACTAACGTGAATCAGAAGCAATGGCAATGTTGTTTCTAATATCAGAGCAATAGGTGGCAAGGGAATCTCTCAAGAAACTTGTGGTCTAACTTTGATAAACTGGACTCTTCTTAGCAACGCACAGTTACAAGACAACTCTACAAGTCTCAGGATAGAAGGAGATACCTACATTCAGAGAAAGATCTAGAAAGAGCAGAGTTTAAATGGAGACTGAAGCAATCTACATGCTATCATTCTTTTCCATGTTTGGTTTTGTTTCTTCTCTCCCATTGTTCACTCCATCGATTACAACCTTTCTATACAACCAGACTAATGTCCAATGTGAAAGTATTTGCAGATCCTATACTTGATTACATGCCGCCGGGGGATAGGGGGGAGAGAGAGGGGAGAAAATTTGAAACTCAAGGGTAAATAAACCAATTAATAAAAAAAAAAAAGAAACCTGTGGTCTAGTTCAACAACCCCATTCTGAGGGATCCTGGCTCCTCTAAAGGAAAAGAACCTAAAGTAGCAGCTCTGAAGCAGAGTTCAGGGGCTGTCCTAATGGATCCTATAGCCAGGATCATTTCACCCTACTAAACCTTCAAAAAGGATGAGCCACCACCGAAAAAACCCTACCAAGCTTTCATCAAACAGAAAGACACATCTGACAAATTTGTCAGGGAGCATGAAATCAAACCCTCCTAAGGGCTACATTGCATTAAGCAGCAGTAGCAGTTCTTCAGTCTGAAGACCACCAACCCTCCCAGAGAATCTGAGGCCCAAGGGCTTATGTTACATGCAGTGTGTCCCAATTCTTCTGTCACTATACAACATTACACACCTGTCAGGTGGATATGGGAATTACCTGCATACTGGAATCCTTCTTTCTCAGGCAGGATGCCTGTTAGAGTGTCCTGTTAATCAAGACCTGAAAACACATGGGAATGGGTCCTATGATCCTGAAAGAGGAGACTACACTGCTAATGGCATGGGACTGCAAGTTTAAGAACTGACTATAATCCCAGAAAATTAAAAACAGATCTATTAAACAGTATTAAAGTCAAGACGACTTTCAGGCATTTCTGATGAAAAGGCCAGAGCTGAGTAGAATCTTTCAAATGCAAACATGCCAGAAAAATTTAGGGTAATAAATATATTTGAGCACTGAGAAGGAGCTATGTGATTATGAAGTACTTACATTTTAATAGAGGGCAAAGAGACAAGTTTCCTTTCAGAATCCCACCAGCTTCTAGGGCCACAGAGGAATTAAAGACAAACATAAAATAGAGGGTGGATTTGTTCTGTTTTGTGGGTTTTAAGAGGGAAGAGATAAACAAAACCTCACAATTAGCCTCTGAACTTGGTAAAAAAAAAAAAAGAAAGAAAAAAGAAAAGAAAGTGGGGATAGATGAATTGGCACAAATCAGAAAAATTAAAAATTACTATTGTTGATCAGATTCCTACTCTGTGTCATCTACCCCCTCTTTACAAAAAGAAGGCTAAGAGAAAAAGAGGAAGAAATTTAAGAGGATATGATAGAGGGAATATGTGAATGTGAATGGATTAGACAGCAGAATACAACATGTTGTTTACAAGAAACACTTGAAGCATGGATACATGTAGAATTGAAATGAGATGAAGCAGAATTACTACATGTCAGGGGAACTCAGAAAACAAGGCTATCTCAGATAAGACAATACTAAAAATAGACCTGGTTAAAAGAGATAAGCAGGAAAACTATAATACATAAAGGGATGATTTATAATGAAATACCATTAATGCTTATTGTATATGTACCAAATGACATAGCGTGTAAGTATTTAAAGGAAAATTCAACTTAAAAATGGGAGAAATGGGAAGACTTTTATAGCGTGGAACCTCAGCGTGTTCCTTTCAGACCTTGACAAATCTAACAGTTAAATAAGAAATAAGTTAAGGATCTGAATAGTATTTTAGAAAAGTTAGATAGGGTAGATATGTGGTGGTTTGCTGAATGGAAATAGAAAGGAATATACATATTTCTCACTTGTGTATGTATGGTACCTTTATAAAAACTGACCATGTGCTAAGGCAAAAAAAAAAAAAATACCTAGAGAAAAAGGCAGAAAAACAAATATTCAACATATATAACTCTTACTGACCACAGACTACTAAACCGAAGGTCTAGAGGTGTTGTGTTGACCTCATTGTTATATGCCTGTGAAACCTGGATAGTACACCAGTGCCAGGAAATGGAACGGCTTCCATTTGAATTGTCTTAGGAAGATTCTGAAGATCATCTGGCAGGATAAGATACTAGATGCTGAGGTTCTTTCTCAAATTGAACTGCCAATCGTTCAAACTCTACTTCAGAGAGCACTCCAATGGGCTAACCATGTTACTCAAATGCCAAATGTATGCTTACCTAAAAGACTATTTTATGGAGAACTCACACAAAGCAAGAATTTACATGGTCATCAGAAAAAGCAATACAAGAACACTTTCAAGGTCTCTCTTTAGAACTTTGGAATTGATTGCATGACATGGGAGACACCAGGGCAGGACTACCCAGCAAAGTAGAATTGATGTAATAGCTCAAAAGAAATGAGAGTTGCACAAATTTAGAGACTCCATCCCAAATGTTCATATGGACTATTTGTGCCTAACCTGGGGGAGAGCATTCTGAGCTCATATTGGTTTGATCAGCCACAGTTGGACACACTGCAACTTGACTCTAACTTAGTGATGTCATTTTGGTCATCTTTGAGAACAAAGGACAACAATCAACTGACCACAATGCAAAAATTTATAATCATCAAAAGGCATTTGAAGAAAGAATCCAAACATAAATGGAGATAGTAATTTGATCCTTAAACTTGATGGGTCAAAAAACAAATCTTAGAAATAATAGATATTTGTCTAAAATAAATGACAGTGAGAAAATAGACTAAAATTTTGGGGATACAGCCAAAGTAGCAAAAGTGTGTGTGTACGCACATGTGTGTGCAAAAAGTGCACACATAAACATTTATGTACATATGCATGTGTTTATATACACACATACATATACATTTTCATCAACAAAAGAAAGAACAGATAAATGAATTAGGCATAAAATTATTTTTTAAAACAAGGAAAGCAACAAATTTCAAAGGCCAATGTAGCACAAAAATAAAAATTATGAAAATCATAGAAAAGAAAAAATGAAAAACAAAATATATTTAATTGCTAAAAGTAGGAACTTTTTTTTGGAGGGGGGGAGGCAAGGCAATTGGGGTTAAGTGATTTGCCCAAGGTCACACAGCTAGTGTGTGTGTCAAGTATCTGAGGTCAGATTTGAATTCAGGTCCTCCTGACTCTGGGGCTGGCTCTATTCACTGTGCCACCTAGGTGCCCCCAGGAACTTTTTTAAGGGAAAAAAAACCAAACCATTATCTAATTTGTTAAAAAAAAAAAAGGGGGGGGAGGAGAAACCAGATAGCCTATATCAAAAATGAAGAACAGGAACTCAGAACAAATGAAGAGAAAATAAAGGAAATTATTAGAAACTTTTGCTTAGAAACTTTTGCTTAACTATATGCCAACAACAATTAGAACTTAATTAGAACACATAAATGTTTGCAAAATATAAAATCCAGATTAACAGAACAATATATGACATTTAAATAACCTAATCTTAGAAAAAGAAATTGAACAAAAGAAATCTAAAAGGGAACGGGAAAAAAAGTAAGGACCAGATAGATTTACAATTTAATTCAATCAAACCTTCAAAGAATATTTAACTTCCAATTTTATATAAAATTTTGAAAATCAGGATATATGGCTTCTTATAAAATTCCTTCTCTAAGACAAATGTGGTCCTTATACCTAATCCAGGTAGAAATAAGGGAGAGAAAGAAAATGTTAAGGGAAATCACCTGGGGAATGGTGGGGAAATTATGGTTTCTAAATGCAATGTAATGTTATTCTACTGTAAGAATGATAGGAAAAAGGGATTCAGAGAAACCTAGGAAGACTTGTATGAACTGATACAGAATCAAGAAATCAGAACCAGGGAAGATATTTATGCAATGTCCCCAGCATTTTAGTGCAAATCAACTTTGAAAGAATTAAGAATTCTGATCAATGCAAAGAACAATCAGGACTCCAAGAGACTAATAATGAAGCATGCCTCCTAACTCTCCCATGAGATGGATTGTAGGTACAAAATAATTCATATTCAGATACAACCAATACAACACATTTGTTTTGTTTGACTATACTTGTTTGTTACAAAGGAGAGCTTTTATTGGGGGGGAGAGCAAAGTTGTCAGAAAGGGATCATCATAGGGATTACCCACATACATACACACTCACACACAAAGCATCGTAATTGAAACATTTTTTAAAAGACTCAGAAAAGAGTAAAAAATTGAAAAGGAAGCTCAAAAGAGGACATAGAGGAACAGAACAAGGTTGGTATTACCATGTTAAATTTACTTTATATAGATAGATAGATACAGATATTTAAAATGAGTTGTCTATAAACAAAAAAAGAAGTTGATTTGGGCTACTGGACATCAGACAAAGTGGCAAGTAACTCTAAAAAGCCAACAGGAGCACCATGGCCAGTGTGACTTTTCAAGGACATTCTAAGGTTTCCTTCTTGTAACTATAGGTGGGAGGGGCTTCTGTGACCTCTTTATTCTTTCTCATTTTCCACTTGAAGAGTACAAATACCAGGATGGCAAGCACAGCCATCAGGGTCAAGACCACCAGCACACCCACCAGTAGTTTCCTGTCTTTTATGTTTTGCTGGAGTGGGTGCCAGCTCCCTAACCTAATTCTCTTTTTACTCAATAATTTCTCCTTGAGCTGAGAGAACTTCCTTTGGCAGAAAGGGGGGGCCCAGCCTGGGTCACAGTGGCACTCCTGCTTGTGGTTACAGACGCCCCTGTCATGGCACTTACTGGAACAGTTCCTGGCTCCATAGACACGGAGGTCCTGGCAGCTTCTGTGGTAGCACACCTTCTTCTTGCCACACTTAGTACCTGGGGCCACCATCTGGAATGGGCTATAGTTCTCACTGTTGGTAATGGCAAGGTCACAGCTTTCATCCCCTAGTAGGAAGCTGCACAAGTGCATGGTAGACCGCTTGGTGCTAGGCCGGGAGCAGAACAAGAATTTGCACTTGTTGAGGCCCTTCCTGGAGGGATAGAAGGCTTCTGTGCATCCTTCTGACAGCTTGAGCAGGAAACATTTATCTGTGGACACGTCTGCCCCCTTGCCCCAGAGTGCCTCGCACTGCTGCTTATATGTGGGGCAGGCCCCATTATAACAGTAGCCCTTCCAGCATGGGGTGCCATTCTCTTTGTACACGTTCTCTGGACATTTGGGCTGCTTGCCATCACAGTATTCAGCCAGGTCACAGGCATTCTGGGCCTCCCTGCAGAGTTCCCCAGCTGGCATCACCTGGCATTCCTGGCAGCATGCCCCCTCAGTGCACTCAGCCCCTGGGGCCAGCCGGCAGCTCTCGGGGTTACAGCATTGGTTCAGACACTCCTTAGGAAGGCCACAATCACACTCCTCCCCTTGTTCCAAAAACTTGTTCCCACACACAGGCCTTTTCTCCAGCCTCTCCAGGGCTGGGAAATTGTTCAGGCAGCTTGAGGAGAAGATGTTCCCCTCCAGAAACTTCTGCAGGTTATACGTGCTGCAGCTGCTAAACTTCTTGGGAAGGACAGAGGCGAACCTGGAGGTCATGATGCACGTGTCCTCCTGCTTGTTCTCACACTGGCAACCCTGGATATTTTCATCATGGTTCATGCCCAGATTGTGGCCCATCTCATGAGCCAAGATGGTCGCCACTCCAAAGGGGTTCATACTGTAGTCATGACTCACACCCCCTGAACCTTCTGTACACATGGAGGCCAGTCTGGCCAAGCCTACAACACTTCCCTCAAACTTCTCCCCAGTGATCAGCTGGGCGTTGTCATGTTTCTTCTTCCTGATGAGGTACCTGTCCCGCCACTTGAGAAAGCTGGACAGCGTAGACTCTATGTTGGAGTCAATGGTGGCCTTGTTCCCTTTGTCCCAGATTTCCAAACCAATTAGAACCACCCGGAAATTGATCTCTTGATAAAGCCTATCTACGTGATTGACGATCTCCTTTACCCGATGCCGCAACTTCTTTAGGCTTTTATACTTCTCATACTCCCTGTGGTCCATGACCACAAAGAGTTCCACGTAGTGGGTGTCTTTTGGGACCGATCCAGGTCTCCAGTTCTTGGGCATAGAGACAGCCGCCATCATTGTCTCCAGTTCTCCTTTCAGGCTGAACTCGTCGACACCACAAGTTCTATATTTCTTCTTGAGATCTTGCCTATAGATGGCATGTTTCCCCTGGTCACTCCTATGTCTCTCCTCATTACTGATGTGTCTCTCCTGGGTGGTGTCAAGTCTCTCCTGGTGATTGACATGGCTGCTCTGAGTGGTGCCCTGTGTCTCCTGGATGCTCTCATCTCGCTCCTGATCACTGCCATACTTCTCATGGGCACTGCCATGTCTGCCCTGGGTGACATCATGCCTCTCATGGGCACTGCCATATCTGCCCTGGGTGACATCATGCCTCTCATGGATGCTGCCATGGCTGACACCAAGCTTCTTGTGGGCACTGCCATATCTGCCCTGGGTGACACCATACTTCTCATGGGCACTACCCTGTCTGCCCTGGGTGACCCCATGCCTCTCATAGGCACTGCCATGGCTGCCTTGGGTGACACCATGCTTCTCATGGGCACTGCTCTGTCTGCCCTGGGTGATGCCATGCCTCTCATAGGCACTGCCATGGCTGCCCTGGGTGACACCATGCTTCTCATGGGCACTGCCCTGTCTGCCCTGGGTGATGCCATGCCTCTCATGGACACTGCCATGGCTGCCCTGGGTGACACCATGCTTTTCATGGGCACTGC
>JAQQSV010013012.1:0-12622 GCA_028646515.1 Pseudochirops corinnae | reverse complement strand
AGGTGTTATTTTCTTCAGTCAGGTTGTTGACTCTCTTTTCATGATTATCTTGCATCATTCTCATTTCTCTTCCCAATTTTTCCTCCACTTTTCTTATTTGGTTTTCAAAATCCTTCTTAAGCTGATCTCTGGCTTGTAGGAAGTCTTGATGTTTTTTGGAAGCTTTTGGTTTGGGAGTTCTGACTGTGTCGTCTTCCTCCCATTCCATGCTTTGATCCTTTTTGTCTCCAAAGAAGGAATCTAGAGTTTGATTGCTGTTCTTACGCTGCTTCCTTTGCCTGCTCATGTTGTTGCTAGTCAATTACTTGACTTTTTAGCTTTGTGGAACTCTGCTTCCAGAGAGGAAAGCTCTATCCCAAATCTCTGGGGTTTTCGCAGCTGCTGGAGCTATTAGGAGGCTGCAGTTTTTTTGCAGCCCTTACCAGCTTTGGCTCACTGAAAACGCACCCCAGGACCACCACCCAAAGCCACGATCCAGATGCAGGCTGCTCAACGCAAGAGCACTTGGCCTCTGAAGGATTGCTTGGCCCCCCTGCAGTCTGCAGGCTGGGAGCTCTGAAGCAGCCATGTCAAGGTGGCTGCAGGGCTGCCGCTTCTGCCACTTTCTTGCCCTGGAGGCAGTTCAGCCAGACGGCTTTTCTCCCCCAAATTTAGCTGAGTTCCACTGACCTTTCTCTTAGTCCTTGTTTCTTATAGCTTGATAATTCTGGAAACTGCCACAGCTACGGCTGATCCACTCTCCTGAAAACTAGAGCTGCAGCTCATCCTGGCCACCCCAGGGCCAAGCCCAGTTTCAGTTTGGGCTGGTTTCAGCTCCCAGTGTGTTGCGATGAGACCTTCCCACCAAGCTGCCTTCAGTGGGAGGTGTATTTTTGTGAGTTTTGGAGCCCTAAAATTTATTGAGTCACATTTTATGGGTATTTGAGGTGGTTATGTGGGAGCTGCGGAACTTTGCTGCTTCTACGCCACCATCTTGGCTCCACCTTCCCTGGATTGTTTTTCTACATGTCCACTTTTAGCTGTGTTCATTTTATTTCTTTTCTTTTGTGAGTTACCATTTTGAATAGATATTTGCAACTTGAGAAAGAAATTTAATACCTATTTAGAGTTCCACCACCTAGGCATCAGGTATTGAGAAAGTTGGACTTGGGAAATCAAGCTCTTTCCCTCGCATTCATTATCTTAACCATTTAGTGGTAATAAATTTCGACAGAAAAACTAAGGATTACATTGGCATTTATTTATGTTGTAGTCTTTCCTTCCCTCTATTCCTATGACTAATCTTGCATCAGGATTAAAATGCTTAAGCTGGGATCCATTGCTTTTAACCATTGAAAGTTATTTCAATAGCCAGTGAGATTTCAATAAATAAGGAAACTTGGATTTTAAAGAAGATTTCAGTTATGTATCAAAAATCAAAACTTAAGACAAAATGCCTAAAACCTTGTAAAAAGTCTGGTGTGGTAGAAATGATACTGGGGGATGGCTAAGTGGCTCAGTGAACAGAGCACCAGCCCTGGAGTCAGGAGGACCTGAGTTCAAATTTGGCCTCAGACATTTAACACTTACTAGCCATGGAACCTTGGGCAAGTCACTTAACCCCAACTGCCCTGCCCTGCCCTCCCCTCTCCAAAAAATAAAAAAAGAAATGATACTGGAACCCTGGCTCTGTTACTGGGCTCATAGGATTCAAATGATCATAAGAGCTTAGAATGGACCTTAGAATTTAAATTAAGTCAATAAGCATTTATTAAACACCTACTGTGTGCCAGGAGGAGGCTAGAAGGCTCAGTGGATGGTGTTAGACCAGGAATCAATAAGACATGAGTTCAGTTTTTGCCTCATGTACTTACTAACTCTGTGACCTTGGGCAAGTTATTTAACCTTAATCCAATTGTCTTAATCTAATGAAGAAGGAAATGGCACTCCAGTATCTTTGTCACGAAAACTCCATGCAGAGTACAGGTGCGCTATGATACACAGGGTCACAGAGAATCAGATACCACTAAGCAGCTGAATAACAACCAGGCTCTGTGCCAAGTTTTGAGGATATAAAGAAAGGCAAAAATAGTCCCTGGTCTGAAGGAGTTTATGGCCTAATGGGGCATAGGGGGAGAAGACAACATGCCCACAATTTTGATCAATTATTTCAGTCATGTCCAACTCTGCATGACACTGCTTGGGGTTTTCTTGTCAAAGATACTGGACTGGTTTGCCACTTCCTTCTTAAGCTCATTTTACAGATGAGGAAACTGAGGTAAACAATGTTTAAGTGACTTGCCCTGGGTCACACAGCAACCAAGGGTCTGAGGTCAGATTAGAATTCACTTCCTCCTGACTCCAGAGATGGTTCTCTATCTACTTTGCCACTTAGCTACCCCATCACATACAAGATCAGTTGGGGTTAATCTCAGAGGAAAGCCAGTAGAGTTAAGGGGAATGAGGAAAGGCTTCTTACAAAAAGTGGTATTTTAGCTGAGATTTAAAGGAAGTCAGGATAGCCAGGAGGTGGAAATGAGGAAGGAAAGACTTCCATGAATGGAGGACAGACAGTTTAAGTGGACAGCATTGGGCAAGAAGCAGCAAGGAGGCCACTGTCTCACAGAGCATGTGGAGAGGAATGAGGGGGACAGGGGCTGGGAAGGTAGGAAGAGGTCAGGTTATGAAGGAGGACCTTTTATTTGATATCAATGGGTAAGTATGGCTGCTGGAGGTAATTGAATAGTGGGGTGGAGGGTCGTGGTCAGATCTGCACTTTAGGAAGCTCACTTTGCTGGGTGAAGGATGGACTGAAGGAGGGAGATGATGGAGCAAGGAGACCAAGGGGAGGGCTGGGACAGCAGGCATGAAGCAATGAGGGCCTGCAGCAAGGTAGTGGCAACAGCAGAGATGTGAAGGAAGAATTGACTGGAGACATTGCAAAGGCAGAACAGCCAGGATTTGGCAAGAAATTAGACGCTGGTGATAAGAGTGAGGAATCGAGGTCGTGAGCTGGGTGAATGGTAGTGCCTTAGGCAGCAATGGGGCACTTAGGAAGAGGAGAGGGTTTTTGGAGAAAGACAACGAATTCAACTTTGGACCTGCTGAGATTAAGATTTCTATGGGACGCCCAGGTTGAGATGTCAGATAGGCAGTAGGAGACGTGAGACTAGAGGTCAGGAGTGAGGTTATGGTTCGATATGTAGATTAGAAATGATCGTTTTCACATAGAGATTAGCTTTGTGATTTTGGGCATCGCTGGGCCCCGGTTTACTTATCTGTAAAAATCAAGGAAATGAAGTAGGTGGATTTCTTCTAGCCCTAAAAACCTTCCCTTCCTCACTGTTCCCCTTCCCCCAGTTTAAGGGATACAACTCAGCAAACTCCCAGGGTTTTCATTTTGACTTCAGTATACTTTTCTATTTCATGTTTGTGCTCAGTTGAGAAGGAGACCCTAAATGGAACTCGACACAGAACTTGAATACAATTAAAGGGGGAGGATATTGGAAAGAAACTCAAAAGATTGAGTGAAATTCTATTCCATTTTCTCAATGAAAAGGTAGGGTAACTTGGCATCACAGTGGTGAGGAGCAGAATGTATTTAAGCGATATGGGAAAGTATCACTTCATTTGCCTCTCACCTTAGGATCTTTTAGGTGTTCCTCAACCTGAGAATTTAGACTAAGACTTAAATGGAATTTCACAGATACCCTTAGAATTGGAAGGGATCTCAGTGGTAATTAAATTTAATTAAACAAATTACTATGTATGTAAAGCATCTAGCCTAATCTCTGTCTTAAACTACCAGCTTACATTTCTGTACTGATTCAAAGTTTATAGAAGGCTTATCTCAATTACCTTTACAATAACTGTACAAAGCAGATAGTGCAAGTACTCTCATACTTGTTCATAACTAGAGGTTAAGTAACTTGCTTAAGGTCAGTTAGCTAGTAACTGGAGTGAGTCAGACATCCAAGTCAGATTTTCTGACTCTTAGTTCAATGTTCTATACCACTCTTCCTTTCCATAACATCTCACTTCTGAAAGAATACTCCCACCAAAGTAGGGTCATTAGCTTATCTGTTACTGCACAGCTCTACTTCTTGGAAAGTTCGTTCTACCAAGTCCAAATCTGACACCTTGTGAATTTCCCCCAATTCATCCTCCTGCCATTTTCTGGGGCAACTCAGAAGAAATCTAATACCTCTTCTATCTCACAACTTTCTGGCTATTTGAAGATAAGACCTAGTCCTCCTCCTTCCTTCTGCTGCGAATCTTGGGTACCCTGTTGAGGTACAGGGGATCCAGTCAGTTTCTCAGAACAAGGTTATCTTGCCTGCATTCTATTCCGAACCTTTTTAAAGGAAAAACATGTTTTTCTTCTACCATTTGCAGATATCTCTTTCTCCCTCCCCCCAACCCCTAATTCAAAGTCCTCTGGCTAACTGCTTATATCAAGTGATGAGTTTCTAAAGAAGACAACCTCTCCTTAGTTACCCTCAAGTAAAAAGCACAAAGTCCCGCATTACTTGGCTCATGGTCCTTTAGGTATGGAATGAAGTTAACTTAAGCAAAACACCCAGAAAGTTTCCGTTAAACACTTTGCACCAAGTTGGTGGCTTCTGCTTAGTTGTCTGCTTGTGTGAGCCATGCTGCTCCCGTAGTGCCTAAATGTGTGGCAAAAATGCACAAAACCAGACAGGTCTCAATGCTCAATCTCCACTCAGATTCTAACTCTTGTAAAAGTAACTTTAAAGTGACTTTTATGCAAAATTCCACCTTTGTGAAAGTGGCGTTGATTAGTTACAGTTGTGTCAGAGGCTCCATGATAGCATCTGCTTTTTAAGAAAGGAGACTATGATGTGAAAGGAAGATTTTTATCTTACCCTTAATTTGCTATCTGCTTGTACTCAACAAGCAAAAGGCAAAAGAGAATTTCTTTTCTTTTTGCCCCAAATCTACCCCTTCTCCAAACTTCCCCATTACTGCTGAAGACACCTTTGTCTATCCTTCCAGTTTTGCCATCTCATTGCCATCCTTGACGCTTCCTTTTCTCACCCGACCTAGCAAATCAGTTGTCAATTTTTTTCCTCTCCAGTATCTCTTGGGTATGGAATTTTCCCACTAGGTTCTTGGTACCTCTCTCCTAGACCACTGTCATAGGCTTCTAATTGAGGTCCCTCCCTCAGATCTGGCCTTACTCAGATCCATCCTCCATCTTCTTCACCATCCTCCCATCACCTTTACAGCTGACAAAGTGTTTTTCCTAAAATGAAGATATGAGTGTCACCCTCCATGACACTGACTTCAATGATGTCCTATCATATCTAGAATCAGACATAAACTCCTTTGTTTGACATTTAAAGCTTTTCATAACTAAGTCCCTTTCTATCTTTCCCGTATTTTAACATATTCCCCTCCACAAACTCAGTACACCATGGTCCGACTGTACTGGCACACTTGCTATTTTTCACAGATGGTTAAATGGTATAGTGGATAGAGTGTTGGTACTGGCCTCAGGAAGACTTGAGTTCAAATCTGACCCAGAGAGGTCAAGTGACTTTACTGCTAATTAGGATAAAAAAAATGGGTCTAAAACCCAGTTTTCCCAAGTTCCAGGCCAGGGATCAGGGAATGGTTCACCACTTGTTGTTGAGACATTTTTCACCCATGTCTGACTCTTTGTGACCCCATTTAAGGTTTTCTTGGTGAAGACACCGGAGTGCTTTGCCATTTCTTTCTCCAATTTATTTTACAGATGAAGAAACTAAGGCAGAGTAAAATGACTTGCCCAGGGTCACATAGCTAGTATCTGATTCGAACTCAGGAAGATAAGTCATACTGATTCCAGGCCTGGGACTTTGTCCACTGAACCACTTAGCTATCCCTCAAACACTTAATGGTTCCATGATCTCATCTGTTTGCGTGTTCTTTCCAATGGTGCTCATTGCAACCCATTCATTTATTTCCAACCAGTGTGACTCTTGTTTAAATTTTTTTCAAGAGTTCACCCCAGGGGATCCACTTTACATCCTGGGGACTTTTCTTGCTTCCTCTGGAGACTGCAAGGAGCATTTGGGTTGTCCACGTGCCATCTCCCACCATGGGAATAATCGGTCTTGTTTGTACAACTCCCTGATGACATCTTTTCCTCTACCTCTTCTTTGAAGTTCTTTAGTAGATGATGTAGTCTGCTCACATCGAACATATATCTCTCCATTGCCCTCTGGAATACACATTTCTAATTCTTTGGAGACTACAGTGTTCCATGATTTGCAGGCATGCGCCTCCATCAGACAATGGGAGAAGGTTGGGGACATTTTAGCAGCTTTGTAATTCCCCAGAGGCAATCTGGTCCACTTATTGCCCATTTGTAGCATATATCTAACAAATATAAATATGTATATTCATACATGTATGTCCACATACATGTATGATATCCATTTATCTATGTAAACTTGTGTGTATGTGTACATATATGTAGATTGCATACACATAGATACCTGCCCACACACACGTGGATATGTATATGTGTCTATATGTGTATATGTTTATATGTCTATGTTTATACATGTGCATATGTATATATGTATAGACACACTGATGGATGAACTTTTCTGTGCACCACATTCACAATAAATCTTCATTGAACATGCCACGCTAAATCAGGCAATTATTTTTCCCCTATTAAGCCTTAAGGGACGTACCAAAAGAAATCAAAATAATTTTTTAAAAAGTAGACCTGTCCAGAAGGCATGTCTGAACCTCTGCAATAAAATAAAAATTTCCATCTCTAAAACAACTTTTCTTTTATCTTGATAATATCCGCATCTAGTTGGCATCAAACTGTTAAGAAAGCCATTCTATACTTATGCCTATCTCTCACCCTTTTAACTGTTCTCATATGAAAGGTGATAGATCAAGTCATCTAAAGAATGCAGAATTTCCATTTTCTTTGTCTGCGACTAAAGAACATGAATTTTGAGGAAGCTTAACAATTACCTGTGTCAAAACAAGGGGATATGCTTCTGCTTATGGAAGAAAGCAAGCAAGCAACTGGCCTGAAATGTTTAACATTTGCTTAAGGCTGTCAGATAAGGAATAGGAAGTTGGAGCTGGTCTGACTTCATCTACTGGACTCTTAATTGTGGCTCAGAACCTTGTGAGTATGAGGGTCCATGCATATTTCGCTTTCTCTCTGAAGAAATGATGATTTTAAAAGAGTTTAAATACAAGCAGTTATTAAAAGAAACAGAATCTTCATTTCGTAGAAGGCAATTTCACTTTTTCCAGCTTTTAAATATATTCCTATTGGGATATAGAAAAAAGTCTTTTTAAGAATCCGTATCTTCAGTGAACTTTTTGTGTCAGATCATGGGAATAGTGCAGGATTTGAGGTCAGGGTAATTGGGTTCAAATCCTAACTCAGCCAATTACTACCTGAGTGACCTTAGGAGAGCTGCTTAGCCTCACTGGGCCTCAGTTTCCTCACCTGTAAAATGAGAATGTTTTCTTAGATGACCTCTAAGGTTGTTTCTAGGTCTGAAGCTATAAGTTCAACTATGATTAATACTCTATAACAATACAAAATATTACTATATTATCACCACAAAATATTAATAAACAATAAAACTTATAATAAATAAAATATAACAATCTTATCAACTTAACTCTGAGGAATTCTTCTAAGAAACAGGTTGAAATGCTCCCAAGAAATATCACCATTTTTCCAGGCTTGAAACTTTAGTTTCTTCTCTCTTCCCTCATACACAATCAATTGGCAAGCCCTATGGATTTGACCTCTGTAATATTTTTAACATCTCCTCCCTCCTTTTTACTCCCACTATCACACTGTACTTCAGGACCCTATTACCTCCTCCTGGCAATATTCTAAAAGTTTCCTACCTGGTATCCCTGACACCTTTCAAAATGCTGCCAGAGAGCTCTATCTGATGCCACTTGCCCACTCAGAAAGCTTCAGTGACTTCTCATGACCTTCTGATTATAGTATAAATGCTTGATTGTAGCATTCAAAGTCCTCTGTGGTCTGATGCCAATCTACCTTCCCATTTCTCTCTTACATTCATTGTCTTTGCACTTTGCTCATGCTATTAGACATTCTTGGAAGGAACTCCATCTCAACCAGTGAAATCTGTCTCTTCCTTTAAAAGCCCAACTCATTCATGAAAACTTCCCTGGTCCTCCAACTGAAAATTATAACTTTTTTTCACTGTTTTTCGTGGGCACATTTACTAATAATCTTTGCATTTTCCATATTCTGCCTTGCATTATTATTTGTGTTTAGTCTGTATCCTTCCTGTTAGGTCCTTGAAGACAAGAACTATGTCAGAGGATGCAAAAAAGCAGCCTTTCATGAATCCAGACACATGCCACACAATGTCTGAGGATAATGAATCCTTGGCCTCTTCCAGCAGATCATATATGTGACTAAGCACTGTATATGTGACTCTTATATTTGACTGTATAGGTGACTCTTGCATTTTGAACTGATAAAGTGATCCCCTCTTTGGTCACTATGCAGGAATAATTGATGACTCAGTGACCTTTTAAGAGAGATTGGTTACACCATAGCCCTCTCTTCCACAAGTACTTCTTTGTTATCTACACATGGCAGCTGAAGACTTAACAAAGAAAGTTCCCAACTACCTTTTCTGATTTTGTATTTCCTTTCCAGAGGAGGCGACCAATCACTGATCTTAAGAAGGATGTGGCCAGTCTTGGAGGAGATCTTTCCCTAATAAAAACATTTTATAAAAATAACCGTTTATATCTAAGTCTTGTGTCCATTTGAAACTTACCAGTGTTTCTCAGTCTGCTTTGTGGTTTTCCCAGTCATTTTTATTTTACAACCTTTACAACTGAGGTCTTTGGGTTTATTCACTATCTCTATTCCTTGTTATATACCTGATCTGTCCCACTAACTGAACTCTCTATTTTTTAATCAGCATCGTTAAAAAAAAATTATTGTTTTGTTGTATAGTTTGAGATCTAGTACTGTTAGGCCCCCTTCCTTCTCTTTTTTTTCTCCCATTATTTCCCTGGAAATTCTTGACCTTTTGTTCCTTTAGATAAATCTTATCCTCATTTTCCCCATTAGTTCTATAAAATAATCTTGGCAGTTTGGTTGCTATAACATAGAATAAGTAAATTAATTTAGGTATTATTGACATTTTATTATATTGGTTCAGCATATCCTTGAGCAATTACTATTTCTCCAATTACCCATAGGTATGCTTTTATTCTGTAAAGACTGCTTTATAATTGTATCCACGTACTTCTTATGTTTCTTAATTGGTAGATTCCTACCTAACTACTTTATGTATTCTGAAGTTATTTTCAATGGAATTTCTCTTTCTATATCTTCCTGCTGGGTTTTGTTAGTAACAGAAAATTACTGATGATTTATTTTTAATACTGCAACTTTGATGGCTACTGTTTCAATTTTAGTTGATTCTATGAGGTTTTCTAAGCACATTATTATGTAATTTATAAAAAGTGACAATTTTGTTTTCTTTGCATATACTTATTCCCTTGATTTTTCCTTCTTATTGCTGTAGCTACCATTTCTAGTACTGTATCATATAATGTTGTTGATAATGGCCATTTTTGTTTTACCTCTGACCTTATTGGAAAGGCTTCTATATGTATATTCCTGAATCTTATTTTTAGATACTTGCTGCTTATCATATTAAGAAAAGATTAATTTATTTCTATGCTCTTTAATTAAAAAAAATAAAAATGAGTGTTGAATTTTGTCAAAAGTTTTCTTTGTGAACTATTAACAAAAATGTGATTTATTTTTTCTTATTTAGTCTGTTATGATTATAATTTTCTAATATTAAATCAATTCAAAATTGCTAGCATAAATGCAATCTGGTTGTAGTGTACAGTATTTTTGCTAGATTGTGGTACTTTCTTTACTTTTTATTTAAACATTCTTGAACATATTCATTATGAATATTGTCTTATAATTTTCTTTTTCTGCTATGGCTCTCTGCAGTTAGGTATCAAGACCATATTTATATTGTAGAAAGAATTTGGTAGTATTTCTATTTTCTTAGTTTGCAAAGAGCTTATTTAGTATTGTAAGTACTTATTCTTTGAATGTCTGATAGAATTCACTTGTAAATCCTCAAGTGTAATTCACTTGTAAGTCCTATCCTCCTCTCACACCACTTTCTTTTTCAATTTTTTTTTGTGAAATTGGTTAAATTTGTTTTTTCTTGGTATCAATATGGTAATTTTACATTCGTTATCATCTATCCATTTAATTTAAATTGTTGGTTTTACTGGCATGTAGTTGGGCAAAAGTTTCCAATATTTGTCTTTATCTCTTCATCTGTTGTAATTTTTTTTTTCATTTTTGATACTGATACTTTGGTTTCCCTTTCTTTTTAAAGTTGAATTAGCCAACAGTTTGCTTATTTTATTTTTTTAAACAGCTCCTAATTTTATTTCAGTGGGGTTTTTTAACTTACAATTCTGTTAATTTCTTTTTTTATTTACAAAATATCTATTTTGTTATATAATTTGGATTTCTTAATTTGTTGTTTGTTTTTTAAAGTAGTATGCTCGATTCTTTGATCTGTTCTCTATTTTGTTGCTAGAAGTATTTAGAGACATACAATTTCTCTTAAGTACCGTTCTGTCCATATTCTACAAATTTTGGTATCATTACTGTTATCATCTTTAATGAAATTATCTATTATTTCTCTGATTCATTCTTGATCCACCCATTATTTAGGATTATTATTTATTTTCTAATTTTTCATCCTTTCTTTAATAGCAATTTATTAATTATAATTTTTATTTATTATGGTCAGTTAGAAAGGTGTTTTCTATTTCTGATTTTCTGAATTTGTGAGGTTTGATATCTTAACACATGACCAATTTTTGTAAAGGTGTCATATAACTCAAGAATTACATATAATCTTTTCTATTCCCATTCAATCACCAGAGATCCATCATATCTAACTTTTCTAAAATTCTATTCAAGCTCTTAACATTTGTTGTCGGATTATCTTGGAAAGAGGATGGAAGTCCCACCCACTTTTATGGTTTTACTATTTCTCCCTGAAACTCATTGATCTTTTCCTTTAAGTATTTAGATGTTATGGCATATGATGCATACATATTAAGTGCTGTTAGCAATCAATTATGTGTGGTACAATTAAGCATTCTTAATCAAGACTTTTAATCAAATAATTTTTGCTCTCATCTTATTTGAGATTATGACTGCTAGCCCCTTTATTATATGACTGTTACCTACTTTATTAGAGTAGCTAGGTGGCACAGTGGATAGAGAACCAGCCCTGAGGTTAGGAGGATCTGAGTTCGAATCCAGCCTCAGATATTTACTAGCCATGTGACCCTGGACAAGTCATTTAACCTTGTTTACTTCAATTCTCTTATATGTAACATGAACTGGAAAAGGAAATGGCAAACCACTCCAGTATCTTTGCCAAGAAGACCCCAAATGTGGTCACAGAGTCAGACATGACTCAACAACAGTCATTAGTTCTGGTAAAATAGAGTAGATTTTTGACCTATCCCCTTATTTTAATTCTGTGTGAATTTATTTTAAATTTGCTTCTAGTAATCAGTACACTATTGGATTATGTTTTTAAATCTGTTCCATCCTCTTCCATTTGGGAGGGGGTGGTAAATTAATCTCATTCATATTCAGTTATTATTGCTAATTGTGTATTTTTCTCCATCCTATTTTTGTACAAAATTTCCCCTTTTTTGCCTATCCTGTCTCTTCTCTTTACAAAGAACAGAGTGAAGAGAAGGAAGTGCAGGGGTGGGGCATCTGCAGCCTTGAGGCCACATATGGCCCTTTAGGTCCTCAAATGCAGCCCTTTTATTCAGTCACACTTGAGGACCTAGAGGGCCACATGTGGCCTCAAGGCCACAGGTTTCCCATCCCTGGCTTACAGCACTAGTCATCTATGCTCTGTGCAATCTGCTTCTATTCCCCTGCCAAAATCATGTATCTTAACCTTTGTGTTAAATCCCTCTTCATAATCTACCCTCCAAAATTTGGTTTGTGAATAATGCCCACAATTTACCTTCACTATGCTGTCCCATTTCCCTATTCAGTTGCATGTTTTTCTACACCAAACCTTTTGTGTATCTAAGTGCTTTTTCCTTCTTTGACCAGTTCAAGTAAGATACTTGTTAAATTATCAAATGAGATAATCTCATCATCAAATACGATATTTGCAAAGCACTTGGTACTTAGCACTTAGCCTCACACGTAGTTGGCACTAAACGCTTATTCTCTTCCCCCCACCCTCCTACTAGTTCAGATTTAAGTGAGGTTCAAGTGATACTTCCTCCTCCTTCTTCCTCTTCGCACCCCAATTATGTGAGATCGCAAGCCCTCCCACCACTCCTCCCCATTTCTTCTCTAGTATATTCCTATTTTCCCCACCTTTTCTCCCCTTCCAGATGACAAGCCCTCTGCCTTAAGCCCCTCTCTGACCTCTAACGGCACTGGGGTTTAGAAGGGATACTTGTTTCTAACTGCACACTTTTATTGACCTTTTCATGTTTTATGTTTATGGATGATTCCTATGCTTATGTTTCTGCTTGGCTTTGCTCTCTTCATCAGGAATTC
>JAQQSV010013011.1:0-12622 GCA_028646515.1 Pseudochirops corinnae | reverse complement strand
ATGTATATGTGTATGTATATGTATGTATTTTCTTTCTTTCCTTCCTCCCTTCCTTCCTTCCTCTCTTCCTCCCTTCCTTCATATCTGTCTGTTAATCTAGTTACATCCCTTTAGTCAAGGGCCTGTAAGCTCCTTTAGAGGAGGGACAGTTTTTCACTTTGCCTGCTTTGGTGCCTTGCAAAGTCGTGTTGGATAGAACGTCTCAGCCTTAAAGTCCAAAGGGAGCTATTAGTGTCTTGCAAGGTAGGGAGATGGCATTTGACAGCTTTTCTCATGTCACAGTGTCATCCGCTCTCAAGGTTTTAATGTGTTGCTAACTTCTTCTCGAATGAGCTTTTCTCTGGTCATGATAGCTGGAGACAGAAGGAAGGGGTCATCCGTTTCTGCCTGCGTATTTGTCCTTTGTGAATAGTATAACTGGCATTTCACTTTTATTCTCCCTTCCTTGGAAGTTTTCCTCATCTTATTTGAAATTTATTCTTGGTATTGCTTTTAGTTTTGAAGCCTTCTGTTTTTATTTTGGTCACCTCTTTTCTTGTCTAATAGAAATAAGTAATTGATGAATGAAGTTTTTCTTGGGTCATGTGGGAGTTTTTATAGCTATTTCAGTTGCTTAATATGGAAACTCCAAGTGCTTATTCCCTCAGATTAGAGTGAGGGCTTTGGAAATGGGTGTGACTGACTATTGCCCAACTGCTGTGGCCATGCCTTTGTTACACACTTGTAGAAGCTACAACCCCATAGACTGTAAGTTGATGGCCAGTGTTGTCTTTAAATAGGCAGCAGGTGACATTCCAGATTAAGGCTTGCTGTACTGGAATCTCTATGAGAGCTCACCCAGCTTAGAATGTTTGGAGCACAGACATTAGGATGTAGGCATTCTTATTCTGTAAAGAAGTAAAATGGCCTTTGCTTCTCAAAGTTGGTTGAACAGATAGCCTGTTTTACCTCCATATGCATTTGGGAATAACAACATTTGTCTCCCCTTCCAGGATTCAGAAAGAGCAATTCCTTGCAGAGGAAGAGGATGATGATTCGAAGGAAGTTACAGATTTAAGGAAAATCGCTGCTCAGTTACTGCAGCAGGAGCAGAAGAACAGGTATTCATCACAGCGATCGGGTTGAAGTAGGAAGGTCACGTGCTCATCAAACAGATGACTAAAAGTGGAAGCATAGTAGATTTACAGTAAACAGCAAACCCTCTGTGGGGAATTTTCATGGGACTAACTACTGCAAATGTAATGGGAAATATTTAGGCAAATGTATGCTTCTGTGTGTGTGATTACAACTCACAATGTGGATGTATTTTAGAGGAAAGCTTTATGGGCAGGAATTTAAAAAATAATTGTTAGTGTATTTCAGATTCCTTGGGTGACTCTTTTTCCCTAAGTGATAAGTTATAAACATAAATGCCAATTGTGTGTGTCTGTTTATATGTGTATGTATATGTATTTGTACATGTATGTGATGTCCCCAAAGTCTTAGTGCAGTTTGAAGCTTTATTACAGAAGCATAAATGCTACAGACTTACCCAAAAGATCATTTGAAAATTTAAGTGTTTAAATGTCCTTGGCACTTATTTAGTTTTGTGGACTTTGAAGAAGTTTTAAGAAGAAGGAACACGCTGTCATTCTGCCTTACATCTGTGACAGTTTCTTTATGACAGTTTTCTCAGATCACTGGATCTGTAGAGGATGTTCAAAGTTGGAAGATCAGCTGGAGCATCATATTGGCCAAGGTTGGCTTCTAATAAACAACTGAGCAATATTTCAAATGTTGGAAATAACTAACTTTTCAAATGTGGTTTTTTGTAACTTTGTAGTATTTATTCTTTTGAAACTATTCAAGCTTAAACCTGCATGAAGGCTTAGAACACCTTCTGTGACTGTGTGTGTGTGTTTGAGTGTGAATTCTGTGCCCTTGTATCTGTATACATATACATACACACACACACACATACACATAAACATCTTCTTTGCATGCACATTTCGAGACCAGAAGACATTTCATAATTGTGTGTATGCTTAAAATAAATATTTGAATAGTAGCAACATGCCTTTAAAAAATCCTAAAATGAAGGTGGGAACTCTTTGGGTCACTTGTGAATTATACAGCTGACATAGCTGTTGGCTGGAACATTGTGCTAATGAATTCAAGCTGATAGGTTCTCATTGATCTCATGGCCATAGACTATAAACTCCCAGCCATGGGCAGTCTTTGGTCACAAGGGACCCCCTCAAGGCCTGGGACTATCAGTCAGTGCAGATCCTTCCTAATTACTGGGGAAAAGGAGCAAAATCCCTTTCCTTGCTCAGGGCAGGCTAATTGTAGCATCTCTTTATTCAGAGAAATTATATGCTACAGGTGAGTACATAGTGATGAAAAGCAGTGACAGGAAATCACTGACATCTTAAGGTTTTTAATGGTGCAGATGTGGAACAACCATGGTTATTGGGCTCTTGTATCCGAATAGGAGAGCAGCACAGTAACCTGAAAGTGAAAGGATTTTTTGTTATTGTTGTTTGTATTAACACATGAGAGGCCACAGAGATCTAGCATCAAAGCCAGAAAGGCCTGGCTTCAAATTTGATCTTTTACAAATATCAGCTGTGTGACCCTGGGTCAGTCACTTAACCTTTCAAGGTTAACTTCTCAAGTCACTTAACCTCTCCGTTAGGAAACTCTTTAGCACTGTAAGTTTCAGAGGTGCCAATGTGCATTGGTAGGGGAGTTTCCTCATCTGAGAGTTCCCTACATCAATGAAATCACAAGTCCAGTCTCCAGAATATGTTACCATCTTTTTGGAATGGTGTGACTGGAGTGTTCCTGTATTCGTGCAATTGTGATAATGCCCAACCAGAACCATGGCAAATGGGAACTATGCATATATTTCAGGGGTCATTGTGATCCTTTATTTACAGATAGGCTGTTTTTTTTTAAAAAATTGAGTAGTCAGCAGATGGCATGCCAATATGCAAGATATCTTTTAGTTTTCTTTTATGAAAAGGCCTGGACTACAATATTAAGCTACTTATTAGAATCCTAAACTTAGAATAGTGATGTGATAACTGACTCATGCCCTTTCTCCATGTTTGATGTGCCTTCCTTCCTAGTGCTTCACATCCTTTTTGTCTTTCTCCATGTTTCATGTGCCTTCCTTCCTAGTACTTCATGTCCTTTGTGTCTTTCATGCCCCCATTTTCTGGGATGCCTTTATTTCTCCATCTTGAATTCTGGAATTTCTTTCCACTGGGCTTTCTCTGCACTGGGCACTTGTTAGCTTTTTTCCTAACTTCACAGATGAAGATGGAGGTGAGCCCAGTCTTGCCTAATATGATGCTACTCTACTCCCTGGGCTTGGTTTGGTTCCTATTTTCCCTCCCAGCAAGTGGCAGGAGAGTTTTGTTTGCTTTTTTTTAAAGCACCAGGGGACTCCAGAATGGGAGTGGGTGCAAATTGGAGCTGGCTAAGAAGGCCCAGTGGCAAGGGTCAGGTCCACTTGTCAGAGTGCATTTGAGGGGGAATCTCCCAAGCTGCTTGAGAAGCTCAGTGTGCTGAGAGATGCTTTGGGCCTCCCCATTCAGTGTCTGAGCTTTACAATAGCAATGTCTATAGTGAGTCTTCTTCAAGCACTGTATCTGTAGTTGATCATTCATCTCTTTCTCTCCATATGACCTGACTTTTTTATAGTCTAGGTATTACAGGGATTGAGTGACAATTTTATAGGGTTTTTTTCCCCGGCAATTAATACAAAACCAGCACCTAGCATGGTACCTTACACATGGCAGAGCATCAGTATATGTCTGGTTAATTGGAAAGTAAGTCAAAGTTTAGAGAGCTCCATATTGAAAAGTGGCCTTTATTTGACAAACAGCGATTTACAAGAAATGACTGGAAAAGTATCTTTGGTACTTCTCCTGTTAAACTTCCTTATCAGATATAAAAACACTCAATTAGAAACTCTTTTCAGATCTCTTTCACTAAACATTGAGAGTTAATTATGCTCTTTTTTAATAAGATTAAAAATATTCAGAGGCATTGACAGGCAAAAACCCCAGCAACAGTGAGATATAAGTGAGAAGCCTGGCTGATTTTTCACCATTTACTATGTATCTAGAAAGTCAAATAGGCTTTAAGAGAGGCAGTGTGGCCAAATGGAAAGAGGCCTTTCAGTTAGGAAGACTTATTTTGAAGTCCTGCCTCTGACTCGCGCTGGCTGTGTGACCCTGGTAAGTCACTGACCTGATGCTCCTGGCAGCTCTGGATGGAGATTGCAGAGCTGTCACTGATCCCCATGGCTGAGGAAGTTTTTTATACCAGTGAAATTACAGACGCCCACGCGCCCTCCCCCCCCCCCCCCAAATAAAAGTTAAATTGTCCAAACGCTTTTGTTGGTGGCCAACATTGAGATGGAATTCAGGTGATCATATTTGGAGTCCAGTGCTTTGTGGACTAGATCTTTTCTTTCCTCTGTTTGAATAATCAGCTCTGCTTAAGTTTCCGGTGGATGCTCATGTTCTTGGCTTCTTTCTGTCAGTTGGATGTGATTGCAGAAGCTTAGATGGAGCATGGCTATTAACAGCAGATTGTTCTGCAAAGACATCGATGAAGTCTCTGCCTTCTCCATCTTCATTCTCTAGAATTTCTGTTTTACCTCCCAGTTTTACCCTGCATGGGCCCAGAGTTATTTTACAGTAGAAATAATCTTAATGACTTTCCGAGCTGCAAACAAACTATAAAAGTTGTAATGGTTTTCTTTTCAGATCTCATTGTATTTGCTCCATTTGTTTTTTGTCATTTTCCCACTTGATTAGAAAGAATTCTTCGCGCCAAAGGTTGTCTTTGACTACCACAGCACGTTAGCCGTCTTTACTTTTAACAGAGGTTACCTTGAATGTTCATTTAACTGTTCACTTACCACCTGCTTAGTTTGTAGTGAAAATCAATGCATTGTCGATTTACTAGTGAAGGGAACATCGATGTGGCTAATCCCAAAGAGCACAGAATGCCAAAGACGTTGCTATCAATTGAGGAAGATATCATAAGATGATTTTCTTCCAGAAACTGTTTTGTTCAGAGTGTTTTAAAATTGGGCGCTAGATGGCGCAGTGGATAGAGTGCTGGGCCTAGAGTCAGGAAGACTCATTTTCATCAATTCAGATTCAGCCTCAGACACTTTCTACCTGTGTGGCCCTGGGCAAAGACCTGTTTGCCTCAGTTTCCTTTTCTGTAAAATAATCTGGAGAAGGAAATAGCAAACCACTTCAGTATCTTTGTCAAGAAAACCCCACATGGGGTCATACAGAGTTGACTGAACAATAACAACAAACTATTTTAAAATTATTTTTCTTTTATTCTCTGAGCATGTACTAGTTAGTTGGTTCCTGAAGGCATCCAGAAGGGTCTTAGATGAGGAGATGCTGACAGAAAAATCAATATTTTTCATTAGATAAGCCATCAAGTAGACATTTGGTAATTGAATATTGAGAGTTAGCATGTATTTGAAACAGTGATTTAAAAAACATTGAATTTATCCTTGAGCATAATTTGGGTGATTAAGTTCAGTCTTTATAAGAAATCATTCAGTTTGCAGACATTTTAGCCAATAAATCGAAAGTTCTCCGGCCTTCCTCACACTTCCCATTATCAGAAAAGTGATCTGTTACCTGAGGATCATCAGCAAAAGCTGAAATGAGGGTGGCTACTGCTTTGCGCCAGAGGTTGTCTTTGACTACCACAGCGCGTTAGCCGTCTTTACTTTTAACAGAGGTTACCTTGAATGTTCATTTAACTGTTCACTTACCACCTGCTTAGTTTATAGTGAAAATCAATGCATTGTCGATTTACTAGTGAAGGGAACATCGATGTGGCTAATCCCAAAGAGCACAGAATGCCAAAGACGTTGCTGTTAATTGAGGAAGATATCATAGATGATTGTCTTTCAGAAACTGTTTTGTTCAGAGTGTGTTTTTTTAAAGCATGCTACCTATCACCTTAATTCATTTGATGTTCCTAAAGGAATGATTCTCATGTATTTGGGTCTGTGTAACACATCATTTCACTTGGCCAGTCTTGTTCCAGGGCATTTTCAATCATGCCAGTTTACTCGATAACATGATATTTCTTTTATATGTCTCTTGCTTTTTACCATCTCTTTATTTGCTTTTAGACAACATGGAAGTTTTGACTTATTTTGGAAAGCAGATGGTACTAAGTATTATATAAAATTATTCAGGAATAAAAGACCTGTAACTGAAATTAAGAGACCCAGAGGTCAGTCACTGTGATTGAACTTTACTCAGTATTTGAATTTGCAAAGCAATGTTATTTTTGGTTGTGAGTTATAGGGGTTACATGCACAGCTATTTTATGTGACTTTGAGAAGCTCTTGTGAAAATTTCAATTTGTGGGTCCTCAGATTAACTTCTGACTTGCTATAAACTAATCACTCATTTCTTTCTACTCTTGAAATCTCTTCACTCTTTTCTTGCTGTACTAATGACTTCCCTGTCCTCTCCCATCAACATCTCCTTACTTCTTCCATCTTTGGGTTTGTTTGATGTGCGGGAAATGTGAATACAGACGGAGACCTTTAAGTTATAGAACATCATTCAGTGAGAAACTCTTCCAGAGGACCAGAGCAGCAGGACGTGCATCAAGGTATCTCAAGTTTGTGAAGTATTTAAGGGCCATTTTCATGCAATTGATTGTGGAAAACTTTGGCAGTAGGGTTTTGCTTGGAGCACTGCCATTAATTATGTCTGGGTTAGTGACATCTTTTAGTGAGCAGCAACATAAGCTCATAGTAATTTATCTGTGTGTAGTGCCACAAGTTTTGAGAGATGACATTATCAGGGAACTTAGAATGTTGAACGGAGTGAGTTATGTTTTCCTGAGAAATTTAGAGAGTTCACTATTTTTATACTTCTTTATTTATATCACCAAATGTCATGTAGCCTGATTGCATAAAACTGCATGAACAGTCAACTCTAAATTCTACATTCCTAGGAGAGAATAGGGGCATGGCTAAGACCTAATATATAACACTCACATCATGTATGTTTTTGTTTATGGAATTATTGGAATATGCCTATGCAGTCAGAAGTTTATCTTCTCTACCCAGCCATAACCACCTCCTAGCTATGTCTGGGTCCCAGCTGGACCTTGATTCTCTTAGCAATTGGACAAAATTACCCATTCACACTTAGCTGTGTTCTCACTCCCTCATCCTTATCTTCCAAAATTACAAAAGGGACATAAGAAGAAGACAACCATTTTTTTTCATTCAGGGGAGAAGGGAGGCAGCCACTTTTCCATTTTTGTGATGGAAGAAAGAGCTCTGAACTAGATGTTAGGAGAGATTGTGTTGTTTAGTCTTGGGCTGGTTCTACCTCTAACTAGTTATGTGACCTTGGGCAAGTCACTTCTTCATTCTGGGCCTCAATTTACCTATCTGTAAAACAAGGGGGCTAAGTGATCATTGATAGCGCTACAATTCTATCATTCTGAATTGATTGAGAGGGATTTCCTCTGTGGGTTTATGTCAAAGGGATTTCCAATGACTAATTATGGGGCTGCTTATCACTTATAGTTTGTTATATAAATGGACTACTGTTGTATAGGAATTCTCATTAAGTAACTTCAGAGGTCCTTAAAATTAATGTTTAAATAAATGAAGTTTATTTACAATTGTTTTGACATCTGTGAAATCATTTCTATGTCAACCAATAAAAACTTGGGAATGTGTGTGATGGTGTTGCACTTTAAAATGATCTAGCTTGGAAATGACTTCCCTGACACCCGTCCCCCAGCTGGCAGTTATATTTAGGGTCTTTTGTAGTTTTGTACCCCATAAGGATCATCCTCATGCCCTCTCCCTTTTTAGGTCATTGACACCTAAAGACTCTGTCTAAAAACTGCACGTAGTTCTGTTATTGCCTTTTGAATTTTACTCTTCTGGACTCTTGGAGATTTAACCATTGAATTTCTGCATCACTCAAAAATCCTTTCCTGCTTAATAATCATATTGGTATGGGAACAAGGAATTGTAATTTAAGGTAAAATTGCTTTAGAGCCAAGGATGCAACAAATAAGCTCCATGTATAAACTGCTAGGAAGCCAGAAAATATTGTCAAAGTGATGGTCAAGATTCCGGGATCATCCTTTTCTTCTTCAGACTCTTGCCTGTCATTTTATTATCTTTAAAATTTGAAGTATATGTATTTGCGTTGATAGGCTGCCATAAATGGTAGGGCTTATTAGTTCACTGTCAGCATTTTTGACTGTATTGTCTCTCTCTTCTGTCAAATGCATATACTATACTTTCCTTTATATTACAATACATTCTAAATCAGTCATGCTGGCATCTAAAACATGATTTGCTCTCTTTTTTCTGTCTTGGAAAATTGGCTTTCTCAGCTGGAATTGGTAGGTATGTGTGGGCATCATGGCCAGGAGACACCCTGGACTTGTTACAGGAAGAGGGGCGTGAAAGGCTCAGTGAGCTCCATTCTTATTAAGCTTGCTGCTGTCAGTAGGAGCTGCTGTTCTAAATGGTATTTCCAAACTTGTTTCTCAACAATTCTCTTTCTGTATTAGTTGTATGTTGAAGATGTTATTGATGAACTTCTACTCTAATTATTATAAATAAACATTGATTTCTTGATTTGTTTCTAGGCTTCTTAATCATTCATCTTCAGTAAACCCAAGAAACAGACCTAAGCAAACTGTGGAATTTGAAAAAAGGTATACAACCCTGTCAGTGTTTATTTGTTTATGCCCAGTCTGGTTTTTTTTTTCCTGTTTGCCTGTTGCTCCCAGGCAAACCTAAATGCAGGGAAGCTTGTTCCAAGGCCACCTGCTGGGAGACGGGCTTTTTGGTCACAGCAGCTGTCCAAGGCCCAGGTAGAGGGAGCCGACCCAGGACTGACTCTGATCCTGGAACTATGGAGCTCTTAGTTGGCTTTAAGGTGACTTGGTTCCCCATAGAGAAGGTTGCTCCAAAGTGGTTCACAGACTGGTCCAGCAGATTGAGAAGAAAAAGCATGGATGGTGTGGACTTGACACAAATGCTTTGTGATTGAGCAAAACAAAGATAAGGAGACTTAATTTGTTTTCCTGCTGGGTTCTTATGTGTTGTTTGACTAGATAAATGGCAACTTCGACTGGACAGTGTCAACTTTTCCTCCTCATGAGCTATGCTCACTCTTTGTGCTTCAGCTCTGTATAGAGCTAGAGAGTAAGATTTCAGTGTCACTTGCTTATTCACAAAGCATTTTACATGTTTTGTCTCATATGTTCCTCTCAATACCAACCTGTGAGGTTGGTATTATTATTTCTGTTTTCCAGATGAGGAAACTGAGGCCACGAGAGACCAAATGACTTTCCCAGGGTCATACCTCTAGATAGTGTCTGGAACTTCAGTCTTCCTGACTCTGAGTCTACAGCCACTTAGCTTCCTGGCCCTTTAAATTAGTTTTGCTCAATCCGTTTGTCTGTGCATGTGGGCCCAGTGGCTGTGGGCACCACGCAGATGAAAAGTAGAAGACTACGCTCATTTCTTGATAATCCGGGCAGCCATTGAAATGTTGGCCAGAGGGTTGAAGCCCAGGACGTGTAACTTATTGTCCTGAGTGGTAGGAACAAGGAGAGTCATACCTGCCTAGAGGAGAGAGATGAGAAGCAATTGGTGCAAGTGTTGAGGACCTTCAGGGCTCAGAATCTGCCTCACAGTGAGAAGTCACTTAGAAAGGGCTGATGTCCCCCCACTGTTCATGTGAAAGATCGTCACAAAGAAACAAACCAACAGGTATTACATCTCCAAGAGTTGTTTTAGACCGACAGCAAAAGGCATTTAAATTTGCTTGTTTTCACTCATTCACGTGGTCGTTCTGAACTATATATGTCTACATAATCAGAGCAGTGTATACTGGATGAAAAAATTTTAGTCACTTGACCTCTGCATTCTCAGGTCTCTCCTCTGTAAAAGAAAGGGCTAGGATTTCCTAGGCCCATTGATCCAGAGCTGGAAGGTGCTTCAGCAGCAATCTGGTCCAGCCTTTGGGGCTTCCAGATCACAGTCTTCTGTTTCAAGAGCCACTGCTGTTTTCACAATATCTGCTGAATTTGGTCGCTTTGAAGGTCACTTCCAGCTCTAAAATCCCATGATATTAATAAAGGAAGGAAAGAATTTTTTACTGCATTTTGGTGAAATGAAGTAAATAAAACAAGGCTTGAGTTTTTTGAGAATTTTAAAAATGGTATTCATCAGTGAGGATAAATGGATCTTTTAAATGATTTGTTCTTTGATAGTTTGGAGCCCTTTGGTAGTCTGATGAAGCCTTTGGACTCCTTTTCAGAATAATATTTTTATGTGCATTAAATAAAATACATAGAAATAAATTATATTGAAGTACAGTTATTAAATTTTTTAAAAGTTCCTGGACCCCAGATTAAGAACTGCTGTTGTTGATGAGGAGGGATAAGCATTTATGTAGTTATTATAATTTATTAAGTAGTAAAATTAATTTTATTAGTTCTAAAATTTTCCAAACGCAAATAAAGTAATTTTTAGCCAAGCTCACTGGTGCCACCATTTGTTTTAATGTGGTTTGGTTCACTGTGAAAGCTTGGCCTTTCTGACTCTTTGTTTTGGGGTTTCATACTTCATGCTGAGTTTACCAAATGAGGTCCGAGAGCTGACTCACTTGGTGAAGCCAGTTTACTATAGGACCAGTGTGTAGGGAGACTTTTCCCCTATACGCAGTGACTCTCCATTGCTCCTGCTGTGGTACCCAAGCAGGTACTATGGTTTGCCACCATAGTAGCTGGGCGTGCCCAGTTACGAGTTACAAACATCGGTGTTACAAAAAGCAAAGAGGTGGGTATGTTCTTAATGCAGACAAGATACCTGCTTCAAGGCATTTTCCCACAACTTGGACTTCTTTATTAAGTAATCGCCTTTTATAAGTAATAATGGCTAGCATTTATTAGCACCTACTGTGTGCCAGACTCTGTGCTCCATAAGCACTCTACAAATATTATTATTTTTTCTCTTTTTTTTTGAGAGGGGAAGATAGGGCAGTTGGGGTTAAGTGACTTGCCCAAGGTCACACAGCTAGTAAGTGTTAAGTGTCTGAGGCCAGATTTGAACTCAGGTCCTCCTGACTCCAGGGCCAGTGCTCTATTCACTGAGCCACCTAGCCCCCTCCACAAATATAATTTCATTTGATCCTCCCATGGCCATGAGCCATAGGTAGGTGCTATTATGATCCTCATTTCACAGATGAGGAAGATAAGGCAAACAGAGGCAAAGTGACTTGCCCAAGGTTCTGTTAGATCTGTCAAAGTCCCTTTAAAACACCATCTTACAAAGAGGATGAAAGGATTATCAGTTTCTTTCTTAAAAGGAGGGAAAGGATCGTCCCTTTCCTAAAGTTCACTTGAGGGCCTGAAGCCCCAGAGGCAAGCTTCTGCTCCTGGGCTGAGCTTTTGATTTTCACAGCCTTTAGACTTAGCACAGTCAGTTACATCACTTATCCCCTTTCTTTCTTAATGCTGTAGAAGCAGCAGGCACATTTTGCTTCCCTTCCTTGTTTTTCTCTTTTCCACATTCTTTCAGAGTCTGTCCTTTTCTCCAAAACCTGCCTCCTGTGGCATGCACATGATACCCTCCCTCCTAAAAATACCCCATTCAGCCCTCCCCCTCAACACAAAAGGCTCCTCCCCCCCAGAATTTCCTTTAACCAACATATTGTGTCAGAATGCAAAGATTAGGAAATGCGGCCTTGAATAAAGCCCAAACACTTAGGAAATGAGATAGAAAAATAGTCATTCAGCTAAATTGATTGCTATGTAGAGCAGTTTAAAGATAGACCGATCTAATTTTTTCACTTTTTAAACTATAAACAGAGTTGAAATGAACTCTTCTCTGGGATATAGAAGTATTTTAAGTTTGATCCCTGTCTACCAAGTGCCTAGAGTATTGCTTGGCATAGAGTTCTTTTTATGAGGGTGCTGGTCAGAACGGTTCAGCGATTTCATTAGTGTAGGGAACTCCCCTTCAGTACCACAAGTCAATAACTCTTGTGTAATTGATCTTCTCAAATTGCTGCCTGAGGCACCTCTGTGATCACTTAGCTTAGTTGGTCAGCTAGAGGGTGGCAGAACTAGAATCCAGTTCTCCTCACCTTGCTCTCTTTGCCTTTCACTGCATGTAACTTTTACTTTATAAATGCTCACCCACAATGGGGTGCTTTCTTTAGAGCAGTGATTCTCAACCTTCCTAATGCCACGACCCTTTAATACAGTTCCTCATGTTGTGGTGACCCCCAACAATAACATTATTTTTGTTGCTACTTCATAATTGTAATTTTGCTACTGTTATGAATCGTAATGTAAATATCTGATATGCAGGATATATTTTCATTGTTACAAATTGAACATAGCCCACAGGTTGAGAACCGCTGCTCTAGAGCATCATTTATCTTGAACTCTTGAGGTTTTATGGCAGTACGCATTTTACCAAGTGAAGTAAAGGGATAGGCATTAATAAATTTATCTAAGAATTTATTTAGCAAAAGAGCATTCCTATTATAAGAATGGTGACTTAATAATGAAACAT
>JAQQSV010013010.1:0-12623 GCA_028646515.1 Pseudochirops corinnae | reverse complement strand
GCTTCCAGATGGGACAGCTTTGTCCCAAATTGCTGGGGTTTTCACAGCTGCCAGAGCTATTAGGAGGCTGCCATCTCTACAGCCCCCACCAGCTTTGGCTCACTGGTCAAACACCTCAGGACCACCACCCAAGACTGAGATCCCTATCCAAGCAGGTTAAGGCAAGAGAGCTTAGCCTCTGGCTTGGCCCCCCTACAATCTGCAGGCTGGGATCTCTAAAGCAGCCGCATGGAGGTGGCTGCAGGGCTACCACACCTCTGCCTTTTCTGGCTCCAGGGGCAGGGGCTGGACCACACTCCATTCCCCCCAGATTTAGCAGAGTTCCACTGGCCTTTTACTTTGTCTTTGACATTTATGTGTTGATAATTCTGGAAACCACCATAGCTGCTGGCGATCCACTCTCCCAAATGCTCCAGGTGGGCTGGTCCAGGCCACCTTGGGGCTAAAACCACAGGCTCACAAGGGGCTGGGCTCTGCTCCCAACACCCTTTGATGAACCCTTCCTGTTTGCCTGCTGAGCTACCTTCTGCAGGAAATTTGTTTCTCTCTGTCACTTTGTGGGTTCTGTAGCTCTAAAATTTGTTTAGAGTCATAATTTATAGGTATTTGAGGTGGTTATGGGGGGAGCCACAGAGTTTCCCTGCTTCTATGCCACCAACTTGACTCTACCCCAGGAATAAATTAATGTTTCTGTGGGACTACCCTTCCACAAGTCTCAAAACATTTGTAATCAAGACTCCTTAGGCTTAGTTATGTAGCCTGGGGGTGCCTCAGTTCATTTATATGGTGTTTAATATTTAGTAGCAAATTCAAATCAAGCCAACAATTCTCTTTATAAGAGTTGTCCCAATGGAGTTTGTATGGTATTTACATTAAAATCATCACACCACCCTCTAGGCAATGAGCCAATGATCACTGGCTCCAAGTCTAGACCAGAAGGAGAAACTCATCATACTGGTTTGACTGTCTTAGGGTGAGTGGAAGGCAATGAAGTCAAAGAATTCTTCTATTCATTCAATTCAACCAACATTTTCTTATTTGTTTATGTATGTGTTTGTTTTTATTAGAACTGTAAATGTAAGGAGCACAAAGTAGGAAATTCTTCCAGTGCAGTTCAGCACCTTTTCTGCAATGTATAGTTTCAGAGAGTTACCTGGAGCCCTGAGAGGTTGAGTGATTTGCCCAGGTCATTAGGTCAGGAGGTGCCAAAAACAAAACACCCCCAACCTTTTAGGAGCTTAGATTCTGCTGAGGAGGTAGTGCCTGAGTTGTGTTTAAAAGAAAGGGATTCTATCCATTGGAAATTAGGAGGACCATTATATACATAGGCTCTATCCCTAGGAATGTGACCTTCAGATTGGGGAGAGTTCATCATATTTAGCTTACCACAGAGGCTTCTGACTATCTTCATGCCCTACTGTTGCTCTTCTTCCTCTGCCTCTGCCTCTGCCCCACAGGTCTCCCATCCCCCACCTTTGTTTCCATCTCAGACTTGGAACAATAATCATAACAACATTAGGATTCTTAGAAAAGACTATCAACATAGGATCCTGTTTAAGAGTACAGTTAGAACTAGAACTTTGAGGTCATATCTAATGCAATATTATAGGTGAAGAAACTGAGGTCCAGAGATATGCCCACAGTCACAGTAACTATCTGAACTAGGATTCAACCCCAATTCTTCCTGATACCTATTCCAACATTCTAACCATTATCTTATCTCTCTTAATAAATTGTCCCTTGCATTCACCATCCCTGTAGTTTCCTTAATCACCAGTCCGTGGTCACTAGTTCCCTTTGTCTTGTCTTTCAGACAAATCTTATCTTTTGGTCCCTTTTAGAATATAAACTTCTTGAAGGAAGGAATTGTCTTGCTTTTTGTGTTTAGATCCTCATTCTTAACACAGTGCCTGGCTCATAGTAAGCATTTAATTAATGCACTTCAATTCACTTTACTTGTTCAAATGCATAAAGTAGAGAGATGAAGATATAATGTTATCTATAGGGAACAGCTAGAAAGGGCGGTTTGACAGAAATAGAGAATGTGGGAAGGGAAGGAATATGAAATAAGATTGAAACAGTAGATGAGAGCCAGATTGTGGAAAACTTTAAATGCCAGGCTGAGGAATTTGTATTACATTCTAAAGGAAATATATAAGGAGTCATTGAAGCTTTTTTGTGTGCATGTCATATCTGTGTTTTAGGAATCTCAATTTGGAGAATAGATTGGAGAGGGAGAAAGTGGAAACAATAAGACCAATTAGGTATAATACAGATTTCTGCAATGGTACAATCCAGATTCAAGCTAGAATTGATTTTAAGGAGAAAAAAGAAAATGACAAACTTTTTAAAATAGTTACAGAATCACTGACATATTGCATTTTTAACCTATATAATATGCTATGTCCCTTTTTGTCCCTTTTTGACCCTTCAGATCCTATTTGAAGAACTATACTCTAATGGGGTTAACCTTCAATTAACTGCCTACTATGTCAGGCACTTTGGTAGATGCTATGTATACAAAAACATAAAACACAATAGGCCTTGACCTCAAGAAGTTTCCTTCCACACAGAGAATACAGCATGTACACAGAGAAGTAAAGTTAATTTGAAGAGAGAAAGAACACTATTAAAAGAAAAAAAGGATTTATCTGCCCCTAAGTATTCATAATTGCTTTATTTATAAGAGCAGAAAGCTGGAAACAGCCATGGGTGGCTAATGTTTGGAAAATGACTGAATAAATGATGATATATTCATGTAATAGAGAACCTCTGTGTATTACAATTAAAGACTCCAGTGCAATCTCCCAAGTCCTATGCTTTTTTCCCCACTGTCCCCCACTGCATCCTCTTTCCCTTGCTTAAGGAGACTGCCATGGGAGAACTTCCCAATTTACAAGCTTGGGGTCATAACCGAGCTAATCTGACAGAAAATCTAATCTTCCCTGAAACCTTTTCTCCAACTAGACTCCTAATGCTAATGGAGTTCTGGAATGGTTTCAAATATTTTCCTGCACTCAAACCCAATTTCTTTTTCTGGAAGTTGGCCAAGTCTCTGTGTCATCAGTTTCGTTACCTTTATTGGTTCACATTGAAAGGAAATGCATGTACTTGACCACCAAAGGGAGGTTCGAAAGGGTGGGGATGGGAGTGGCATAATCTATAAAATTAAATAATGATTTTAAGCCTCTCATGTAATTTCAAACACCACAACTTGATGGTATGCTTTTCCATCACAAAATTGGTCCCTTTCCAGGTTCCTGCCAACTGCTTCTCATGGAGGAATATGCTCTGTTGTTTATTACAGAATCAGAGAATCTCAGAGTAAGGAGGAAACCATGTTGTTCAAAGCTGAACAGAAACCGCTCTTCCTAATACCCCTGACAAGTAGTCTTCCAGCCTCTGTTAAAAACTTCCAATGATGGTGGATGTTACCAATCTGTAAAATGAAGGGATTAGACCAAATGATTTTTAATATTCTTCTGTTTTAAAAACCATGATCACCCAAGGCAAACTATTCTACTTTTGGAAAGCTCTTGTTAAGAAGTTTTTCCTTTCATTAAGCCAAAATCTACCACTTTTTCACGTTTATCCTTGTTAAAATTTTATTTTATTAGATTCAATTCATCATTCTACTCTCTAACAATCTTTTTGGATCCTGTATCTGCCATCTCCCATTAGCTATTCCTCTCAACTTTGTGTTACCTGTAAATTCAATTAGAGTACTATCTATATCTTTATCTATGACTTTAATGAAAAATATTGAAAAATACAGCACCAAGGATAGATCCCCAGGGCACTACACTAGAGACATCCTACCAGGCCGACATCAACCAATTAAGTACCATTTTTTAAGACCAGTCATGCAGTGAGTTCCAGATCCATCTAATGGTACTATATCTAGACCATCTCATCCACAAGGACATAGACATATAGATTTTAACTAGAAAGGACATTAGAGAACACTTAGCCCAATGCTTTCATTTTATAGATGAGGAAACTGAGACCCAGAGAAGTTAAATTATTTGCCTGATTTCCCATAGGTAGAGGGAGCATTGAGCTGTATATTCTTCTGTCCATTGCAGGAAGAGGGCATCCACGATGGTCTAGGACTCTTGGATCATACTTTGGAGTAGCTCATGAAGTTGCAGAGTCAAGGTAACTTGCATCTTTCTAACAATTATGGAATTTGAACATCTTTTCATATGATTAAATTCAAGTTTTAAAATAATTTATTAAATGTCCTCTTTGTGCTAGGCACTATGCTGGGTATTTGGAATTAGAGAAGCTCAGTGTATTATAGGAAGGGTTGGGGTCCTGTTCAGGTGGGTCTGATTGGTTTCCTGAGGTCACTGGCAGGGAGACATCAATCAGTTAGAAAACTAGAAGTTTCTAGGTTAAAATAGATAATTCCAGAGGCAGAAGATTCTAAGATAGAATGGGACGGAAAGGAAGGGGTACTAGGTAGGAGAAAGAATCCTGGCTAGTGAATTGAAATCCTTTTTAACAGAAAAATACTAGGCCAAAAAAAAAATCCAAGACTTTTCTCCAATTACCATGATATTGCATTAGATTAATATACCATAATTCATTGTAATTGTGGTTATCGAATATGTAGGTTGTCTCCAGTTTTTGCTATTGCAAATAAAACAGTTCTTTTTCATTCTGTATTTAAGATATAGTCTCAGCAATGTTATTCCTGGCTCCAAGGGTATAATCAACTTGATTACTATTATGGCATATTGAAAGATTGCTCACAAAAAAGTTTACACAAGTCTAGAGCGAGGATGAGGAACCTGTGGGCTTGAGGCCACATGTGGCCCTCTAGGTCCTTGGGTGTGGCCTTTTGACTGAGTCTCAGTTTTACAGAACAAATCCTTTTATTAAGGGGATTTGTTCTGTGATGTTTGGGTTTAGTCAAAGGACCATACCTGAGGACCTAGAGGGCTACTTGTGACCTCGAGGCTGCAGATTCCCCATCCCTTGTCTACAGTCATATGAACAATGTAAAATGGTGACTTTCTACCCATTTTGTAGTTCTGTAGTCATTTTTCAGTCAAGTCCAATTCTTCATGACCGCTTTTGGGGTTTTATTAGCAAAGATCCTGGGATGGTTTGCCATTTCCTTCACCACCTCATTTTCTGGCTGAGGAAACCGAGGCAAACAGGATTAAGTGACTTGCCCAGGGTCACACAGCTAGTAAATATTTGAGGCTGAATTAGAAATCAGATCTCCCTGACTCCAGGCCCAGCACTCTATCTCCTATACTAGTGCCTAGCTGCCCCATTTTCACCCATAAATCCCACCAGCATAGCATTTACCTTTTGTTCTGCCGTTTTTGACAATTCAGAAGTTATAAAATAGAATCTCAAGATTGTCTTGATCTGAATTTTTCTTGGTACTATGGAATTTGTCCATCTTTGAATTACTATGTGATTGGATTTAATTCAAAAAGACTTTATTAAGTGCATACTAAGTGCTAGGCACTGTGCTAGGTGCTAGACATACAGAGACAAAAACAGAAACAGTCCCACTTTTCAAGGAACTGACATTCTACTAGGAGTTCTGGGGAAACACAACATGTAAACAGATAGAGGATTGGCCAGTGAAGGCCTGGCCCTAGAAACATGTGGAAATATACCCATGAGGATGTCTGGTGAGCTTTCTTCTGTACCTCTATGAAGACATGGAATGGAGGGGCCCATATCTCCTCTTTAGAGCAGATAAGGGTATTCCCTGACTATTACCTGTTTATCTACTACATGGTGAAGAAAAGACATTTTGGTGGGCTGCTAACCCAGAACCGCATGTGTGTACAAAAGGCATTCATCAACCAAATCAGCCTCTTTTTTTTTTACTGGTGATGATTAAGGTGAGAAGTGCTGCTTGCCGCCACATGGGGAAAGAGATAAGTAGACAACAGCCTACTCTTTCTGCTTGAGTCAACACATGTCCATGAACATGACACAGCTGTTTTTCTGTGTCTGTTACATCTCTTCTTTTCTTTTTCTCTAAGCTAATGAAGTCTTGGTGATGGAACTGGCTAGTCAACAACATTGTGAGCTTCAGAAAGGTTGGAAGAATGACCAGAGGTCTAGAAATTGTTGTGGAATTTGTTGGTAGCAAAGTCTAGGTCAGCCCTGAGGAGTAACTTGCTTGACACAGCCTTGCAATAGATAACACAAAGATGCTATGTCCAGCAAGTAGGAGAGGGACCCTGTGCATTGTTGATGCCACATTTGGAAATGAATTTAGTAGGGGAAATACTTTGTAGCAACTAAGTTTGAGCCCACTCTGTCAAGGACCAAGATGGTGGAAAAGATGATGTGTTACAAGTTCAGGGAAAGAGGGGAACTTTTATACTTCTCTTCTTGCTATATCTTTTCACTAAATATCCCTTTGTTGTTTGATTTAATTGATAGTTGTATGCAAGTTACTGTAATCAATTATATTAAGAAGATATTAACTATCACTAGCAATTAATATTGGAGAGAGCACAGTTTGAGCTGAAAACATTATAAAAAATGTCACTGTCCTTTAGGACCATGAAGGGGAGAGATAGTCAACCAAGTCTGGGGACTTGACTTGCCAGTACTAGTGGAAACTGGAATAAGACCCCTCAGAGTCCAAAGGGGCTACACAAAATATATACACAATAAATACAAAATAATTTTGGTGGTGGTAGGGAAAAAAAACAACTTGCCTATTCAGGAAAGACCTCTTAATAACTTGTACACTCTCCTTCAAAAATTGCTTAGTCATGTCTTTTAACCATTTCTCCAGTGGGGAACACATAATACTTTTCTAGATATGCATGAGTTCCTTATAAATTCTTATTGTCAGACTTTCATCTGATAGATCCACTGTGAATATTTCCCCAACTTATTTTCTTTTTTATGTTATAAATGGTTTTTGTCATGTAAAATCTTTTACTCCTTGCAGAACCATCAATTTTACCTATAATAAATTTATTTTATGTGTTTGATTAGAATGCTCTACTTAAAAACTGAGAAAAAATATTTTATTTTCTTTTATTAAAAATTTTTTTTTTCTATTTAGGTCACTGGCCATTTGATTTTATTGTAGTTTCACAGACGTCAGAAAAAAGCAAGCTTACACTCCCCAGTGTGCTCTGTGGCAGACACTTCCGTATCCTATGGGACTCCATTTCTCAGGAGACTGTGTGCCTGTGGCACCTGGAGATTACACTGCAATGAGAAACCTGTATGCAGACAGGAAGTGTCAGCAGGGCAATAAGGACTTCTAGGTTAGAGGAATAAGGGAAACCATATAGAGAAAGATTGTACTGGCAGCACTCAGTACAGAACAGCAGTAGCACAAACTCTTTTTGATAGCTGCTGAGATTTTGCTAAAAAGAAGAAGAGTCAAGCTGGAACACACAGATGCCAGCAAATAGCAAATCTTTTCCTGCTCAGGCAGCAAGACTGACTGAATTAAATACTAGATTTTCCCCTGAGCATTAGTTTTCCTATGGATTGTTTCCTAGGTTTTCTCAGTAGAGGTTAGGCAGCACTCAGAGCTGACACGAAGTTCAAACAAGTTCAAGGGTACAAGTGATAGACAGAGACAGACAGAAATAGGTAGACAGAGACCAGAGGAGAGAGACAAAGAGACAGGAAGAAGAGAGACAGTGACAAAGAGAGACAGAGAGAACGCTGTTGAGCAATGGGTTTTGAAATATGTTTTTCTATTCTTTTATTAATTGTTTTAGTTCAAATTAAATGTTTTAATTTTGTAATTCATGCCTTTTTCTTAATCTACTAGTGAGGTACAAACTTCAGTTCAAATGCTTTTAGGGTTTCACAGTTAGTACGGGATGAGGTCTCAAGTCAAAGTTCATTTAATTGCAAAATTACTCCCAATTTGAACCCAATAGTTCATATAAATCCAGAATTGAGTGGAATACGAACAATAGCTATGGGTAGGCATAAACTAAACCTGTTATTTGCTATTTGCCTATCTAGTTTTCCCCAAAACCACGTTCATTGAATATTGGCTCTGTTCCCAAAACCATTTTCACTGAATAATGGCTCCATTCTTCAGTCTTCTAGAAACATGAGCTGAGCATACATTAAAAATCTCTTACGTATACTATTTACTCTGTTCCATTAGTCAATCTCTATTTTTTCAAAGTATCTGATAATTTATTTTTTCAAAGTATCTGATAATTTTTTATAAGTGCTGATTTGTAGCATATTTTTGAAATATGGAAAATGTTCCTCTTTTTAAAATATATTTTTTCTTAATATTTTTGTTTATTTTTATGTGAATTATGTTATGCCTTTATCTAATTCTATAAAGTAATCAATTTATGTTTTGTTTGGAATTCCATTAAATCTCCACCTACATTTGAGAAGTCCTTGGCCTTTTACTTTTTATTTGTTCAGTCTAACCATAAACAGCAATTATCCATCAATTTGTTCAATTCTTCCTTGATTTTTGTCAAGACCATTTTGAAGATATCTTCATACAGATCTCTTGTGTGACTTGATAAGTTAATATCCAAATATCAGATATATTTGTATTATTAAAAATTATATTTCTCTTTCAATCAGTTCATCAAGGTATTTGTTGATGGTTTATAGAATTGTAAATTATTTTGTAGGTTTATCTCAAAGTAAAGGTTATTATCTCAATTAATTATTTTATTCAGTGTTTTAGATTTTTATTAAATAAAACCATGTCATTCTGAAAATAGGGATAGTTTAACTCGTTCATTACAAATCATTTTCACATTTCATGATGTAAGGAACTAGTGCCAAAATGCCACACTGCTTTTGACAGATATGCTAGTATTATAGTGAACCAAAAGAGTAAGAAGCCTAGCAGAGACTCTTCACCCAGACCTAAGGAGGGCAGCATGATAACATCATTAGAAGACAGAGGGGGTCCCACAGCATCTGAGGCATAAATTGTCTCTCTATGCACTCATTCTGGGCACATGCATTTCCTACATGTATATCCCTGAATTATGATCCCTACATGTGCTTACTCTCTCCACAGATGATATATGGAGGGACAGTGTGTCCTAGGTTTATGAGACAAATGTTCTAAATGTGTTAAATGATTGCTTTGAACTAATTGTGGTATTTGGCTTAATAGAGAAAAAGCAATCCCAGCAAAAAACCTCATTCCCTCACAAAATGTTAATCTCAGTTCTTATTTTTCCATTTGATCCATTAATTTGTTTCTTTTCTAGTCTTATTTTTTAAGCATAGACTCCTCTCTCTCTCTCTCTCTCTTTCTCTCTCCCTCTCTTCCCCCTCTATGTTTGTGTATTTATAATTATATATAATGTATCTTACCTTCAAATAAACTGTATTTAAGGAAAACAAACAAAAATGAAACCAAAATAGAAATTGCAAATGATTGTACATAGAGTTGTAAACCTCTATAATTTGCCATTTAACTCCAACTCAAATGATGTGGACATTGAGACAGTGGTACACCATGTCATCCTTCTTTTCTTTATTATTTTTGACCTGTTCTGGTTATTTAGGAGCAATTGGTTGCTGTTATTATTGTCTTCAATGATAATACTTGTAGGTACTGTCTATATTGTAATTTTGGTTCTGTTTTCTTCATTCTATATAATTTCATATTATCCTCACATTCATTTGCATTTGTGACTATGGTTTCTTATTTTACCATTATGTTTGTGAAGATACATTCATATGTCAAATTTTGTTAAGCCATTCCCCCAATCACTAGACATGTGGTTAAGAATTTATAACCTCTCCATAGTTTCAAAAACTAAAAAATTTCATTTTCCTCTAGCATTTTTTTAAAATTTAGATTCTTGATCTTTTTGGAATTTTTTGTCCTATATATTACAGTGCAAGTGTTCAATTTTCCGACAAATTGATATCTAATTTTCCTAGTGATTTTTGTTGAAAAATGAATACTTTCCCCAAAGTGACCCTAGGCTTACTGAATATTGACTATAGCATTGGGTTCTAGTTCATTATTATCTAATCTCTTCTGTTGTGCTAGGTTTTATCCAGTATCAGATTATTTTGATAATTATTATTTTATAGCATAACTTAATGTCTTACAGTTAAGTCCTATATGCTTATTTTTCTTTTTCCATAATTTCCCTTGATATTCTTGGTCTTTTATTTTGCCATATGAATTTTTTTATTACTTTAATTATTTAAAATGTATCACTAGTATTTTGGTGAATATAGTATTAAAACTATAAATTAATTTGCATAGAATCATCATGTTTACCATATTAGCTCAGAAAACCATAAACAGTGAATACCTCTCTAATTATTTGTTCCTTCATTTCTATAAACATTATTTTATAGTTGTCTTTATATGTTATATTTGTTTCTTAGTAGATTAATTTCCAGGTACTTCATACATGTCATCATAATTTAAGCTAGTATTTCTCTATCAATTTTTTTATTTATGTTGTTCTTATAGGAATGCTGGTGACTTTTATGTGGTCATATTCCATTATTTTATTCAAGTTGTTTTTTCTCTTATTAATGGTTTTGTTGATTTTTGTGGGGTTTTACATACAAATTGCCAATCCGTAGAGGGATTGGCAGAGGGAGCTTCCTCGTCTATCCTCTACCAATAAAATTACAGGTCAAGTCTCTATTCCTATCTCTTTACTAATGCTTATTTAATTTATTTTTTGTTAAACTTTATTTTCATAGTTAGCACACCTAAGATTAGGCCGAATAATAACAGTGAGAATGGGTGGCCTTGCTTTAACCCTGTTCTTAGTGAGAAAGATTCATAAAATTGTAGCTAGAGAGCTGGAAGACACCCTAAAAGTCCAGATCTCTCATTTTAGAGATGAGGAAACTGATGCCCAGTGATGTTAACTGACTTTTCCAAGGTCACACAAATAGCAAATAAAAGAGGAAATGCTCTTACCTGCATCCAATATGCTTTCCACTGAACCATGCGGTTAGAGTTTGTTTATTACATGTAATCCTGGTTCTAGGGTTCAAAGAAATATTTTCTTTGTCTTGAAGAACATTCCTTCCATTACTATACTTTTGGGTGTTTTTAACATAAATGGGTATTATATTTTATTAAGGGCTTTATCTATAAGATAACCATATAGTTCTTGTTATGTTCATTGTTCATATGATTTATTATGATAAGTATATCCTTAAATATAGAATAAATTCATGAAAGAGCATTTGTCAAACCGTTACTATGTTCAAAGCATTTTGCTAAGCCCTAGGGATAAAAATAGAAAAGCAAAACAGTCCTTGTTCTCAAGGAGCTCGCATTCTAATAGAGGGAGTTACAGCTGCAGGTCAAAGGGAAATGTCACCTGATCTTTAGGTACAGTGGCAAAGCAGATGTTATGTTCAGTTCAGTGTGCATTTAACCTGAAACAGAAAAAATCCAGAAGGAGATGATTAACAGTGTCAGAAGCTGCAGAGAGATCAAGGAGGAAGAGAAGGATAGAGAAAAGGTGGAAAGGATAGGAAAGGATCCTTAAGCCAGGGAGGCCAAGGAACAGAGATGAGGAGGGAGATAATTTAAGTCATGGGGGACAGCTAGTGAAAATAATAGGATTGTTTTTGTGAGACTCAGCAAGAAGATCATTGTCAGGGAGAAAAGGAAAGGTTGAGGCAGAAGATGGTGAATTATGCCACAAGAAGAGGCATAAAAACATATTAAAGTGGAGGGGAAGGAAGGAAGGAAGAGAGGAGCATCATATGATCGTTACTCTCATTGGTTCTGATTTAAAGAGGAATCAATACAAACAGTTAAGTTTAGACTCTAACATGAAAAGACACAAAAACTCATAACAATAGAAGGAAAAGAGGGAGGGAGAGGAGCACTGTATGAACTTTACTAGCATTGGTTTGGGTTCAAGGAGGGAATAACATATTCTGTTAAGAATAAAAATCTATTGTGCCCTACAGGCAGTAGGAGGGATAGGTGGGGCAGTGTAAGAAGGGGGAGGGTGGTTAGAAGGGAGGGAAAGAATAGTAAGGGGAAAGAGTAGGTAAAGAGGGGGGAACACAGGGAGGGAATACTGAGGGAGGCGGTGGTCAAAAGGAAAACTCTTAAGGAGGCGAAGGGAAAAGGAGGATACAAAGATATAAACAGGGGAGGGAATAAGATGGAGAGAAAGAAAGAAAGATAGTAATCAAAACTATGAATGTGAATAGGATGAACTCTCCCATAAAACAGAGGAGGATAGCAGAATGAATTAAAAACCACAATCCTACAATATGCTGTCTACAAGAAACACATTTGAAAGAAGGGGATATGCACAGGGTAAATGTAAAAGGATGGAGTAGAATATATTATGTTTCAGCTAAAGTAAAAAAAGCAGGGGTAGCAATCCTTATTTCAGATAAAGCAAAAGCAAAAATAGATCTAATTAAAATAGATAAGGAAGGAAACTACATCCTGCTAAAAGGCGCCACTGAGAATGAAGCAATCACACTACTTAACATATATGCACCAAGCTGTATAGCATCCAAATTCCTAGAGGAAAAGTCAAGGGAATTAGAGGAAGAAATAGATAGCAAAATAATACTAGTGGGGTAACCTCAATCCCCCCTGTCTGAACTTGATAAATCTAACCTCAAAATAAACAAGAAAGAAGTTAAGGAGA
>JAQQSV010013009.1:0-12623 GCA_028646515.1 Pseudochirops corinnae | reverse complement strand
ATATATGTATATAAACATGTATATCCATATACATTGTACATAGGAGTGTACATATATACATCTATTATACATACACATAAGTCTCCTCCAATAGAATGCAAATTTCTTGACAATAGGGATTTTTTTTTCAATGTGTGTATATGTGTGTGTGAAAATAGTGCCTAATATATAGTCCTTTCAGTCGTGTCTGACTCTCTGTGACTCTATTTGGAGTTTTCATGGCAAAGATACTGGAGTGGTTTGCCATTTTCTTCTCCAGTTCATCTAATAGATGAGGAAACTGAAGCAAACAGGGTTAAGTGACAGGCCCAGGGTCACACAGCTAATAAATATCTAAGCCTGGATTTGAACTAAGGTCCTCTTGACTCCAGAGCAGGCATTCTATCCACTGTGCCACCTGTCTGATATACTGTAGGCACTTTAATAAAATATTTGCTAATTCACTGATTGAAACCAAGGGAAAGGGAGGTTCTAAAAGGGTGGGTTTCAAATATGAGACAGAGAAGAGAGCAAATGTTGTCCTGCTAATGGAGCCTGGAACCCCCCACCCACCCAAGACAAAGCCAGATTGCATTCCTGAGGCAAGTTAATCCTAATAGAGGGAAATTCCCCTCCTTCCTCCCACGCCCATCCCCCATTCCATGCTTCTCATGTAAGAAATGAACAGACAAACTTGAAGTTATATGCCTGAGAGAGCTGGAAACCTTTTAGTTGAGCTCCCTTTGGATAGGTCCTGCTTGAACAGCCACCCATGCTGCCTTTGGGAAAGCCCTGAGAAGTGTTCCAAGTTCCTCAGTTGTTTCAGCAGATTGTATTCTGATCTACTGTGGAAGTTTTGGCAAACATCTTTGCCAACTCCTTCCTGGGAGCAGGTGGGCTGAAATGAGCTTCCAAGGTTTGCACCTACCTACATCTAAGGGCTGAATGCCTGGTCTGAGAAGGAATGTGTGGGTGACAAACCCACAGCCAGGTGCATTGATGTTAATGGTTTTTATTCAGTTCTAAGAGCCTGATCAAAGGGCTTCATGCAAATACATCTAGGTAATAATTTTAAGAGAAATACAGCAGGTATAGGATAAAGAAGCTCCTGTAGAGTAATAGGACTGAGGCTAAGCCATGGCATTTTACTAAATAACTGACTCCAAACTATACTAATGAAAGAAAAGTGGCAGAACCAAGGGATAAAGGTCAGTTTGCTTGTCAGATTACAAGATTCTCCATCTCCCAACTCTGCACATTTTTAATAGCTTTCTCCGATGCCTGGAATGCATTATCATCTTGCCACCACTTCTAGGGTTCCCTAGTTTCATTCAAGATGCCATTGAAATTTGGGGCAGCTAAGTGGCATAGTGGATAGAGCACTAGCCTTGGAGTCAGAAGGACTTTAGTTGAAATCGGGCCTCAAACACTTGACATTTACTAACTGTGTGACCCTGGACAAGTCACTTAGCCCCAGTTGCCTTACCACAAAACAAAAAACCAGACTGTTAAAATTTCACCTTCTGCAAGAAACCTTTCCCAGTCTCCTTTAATATTAATGCATTTCCTCTGATATCATGTCTACCATCTTGCATATATCTTGTTTTTACATGATTTACATATTGTTTCTCCCCTGTCCCATTAGATTGTGAGCTCCTCAAGGGCAGAGACTGACTTTTGCCTCTTTTTGTATCACCAGCACTTAGCATAGTGACTGGCAGATAGTAGTTACTTATAAAATTTTACACACTAATTAACTTTATATTCTCAGAACTTAGCACAATGTTTGGTATGTAGAAGAGGTTAATAAATTCTTATTGACTTGATTTACAGAAAACCTGAGAAAAACTTCAGGAGTTGAAGTGATAACCTAGAGCAGGGATAGGGAACTATGGTCTCAAGGCTACATGTGACCTCAAGGCCCACAGGTTTCCCACCCCTGACCTAGAGCATTTCTCGGTGTTGACTGGGGCTCATTGTGGGTGGGATGAACGTTTGATTAATAGCAAATGTCCTAGTCGTTAATATGGAATGAAAATAGGTACTAGTGACATCACGCTCCCTCCCTGTTGAGAAAACAAAACAAAGCGTGGAGGTAGGGATGTACAGTAAGCCTAGAGTGGAGACTAATGTAGAAAGACAGAAGAGACACATTTGAATGCCATAGCCAATTTGTGGATGGCCTTGAAACTTGGGCTGGGGCTTAGACTTTATGCTATATACACTGAGGATGAATTAAAGGTTTTTGAGCAAGAAAGTGACACACTAAAAGCTGGACCTGGGATGGTTTCTGTCAATAGGCTGAATGGATGGCACAAGTAGTTAAGGAAGGAAAGTAATTAAGGGTCTATTGTCATATTCCAGGTAAGCGGCAATGTAAGTGGCACAGAGGATACATAGGTGAAAGATATGATAAAGTAAGAATGGATAGGGTTTGGTAAAGGATTAGATGTGGGGAATCCCAAAGAATCTGTAAGTATCTAGTAAGGGGCCTTAACTCAAAGAGGAAAACTGAAGAGGACCTCCCACGTTAAATATGAGTGGACTGGGATTTGCCAGAAGACACAAGTAACCATGGTGAAATGGGGAATGGGTTGTTTCTTTCTGATTCCTAGGCTATGTGTGCATGATCTTCCCTAACTATGAGGAAAAGAGGAAACACAATGAATCTAGGGTGTGTGCCATAAACAGCTCTGAAATAGAACCCTTCACACAAAGGCATCATTACTGTGATTATTGCTGTGGCTAGAGATATTGAGAAAAACATTCTTATTCAGCTCAAACACCATCTTCTGTGGGAGGAACGTCCTGGATATTCTACTCTTCTCCCCTCTCCAGTCACTTCTAAAAAGAGGTTCTTAAGCTGGAGCCTATGAACTTCTTTTTCAAAATACCTGTATTTGACAACTGTGTTTTGATATAACTCATATCCTTTGTAGGATATATATATTTCATCTTATGTATTTAAAAGCATTATTCTGAGAAGGGATCCATTGGCTTCACTAAACTGCCAAAGGGATCCTTGATACAAACAAGGTTCAAAATCCCCACTCTAAGGTTATCTTGCACTTACACATCATTATTTTCACGTTGTCTCTACCATTAGAATGTGAACTTCTCCCAAGAGCGGACTGTTTTTTTTTTCCTCTCTGTAATCCCCAGTGCTTAGCACAACTTTCTACCTCTTAGTAAGCACTTACTAAATATTTAACTGACTTAGTTACTGAGCACAATTATGGAAGAGAGATCTGAATGATGGTAATAAGATGGCAGGACCACATGGATCCCACATATTCCCTGGGTGGCAGTATATGCTCACTGAGCTGGAGGATGGAGGAAGGTAGCCAAGAATAAGAGTGCAGAAAATCACTCCCAAATGATGCTACAATTGTAAATTAGAGCTGGATTACATTGTGTACAGTTGAAAATCCCTTCAGAAATTCAATTGAATTAATTCCAACCATGATCCATGATAACAAAGGTTACCAGAATAACCCAAATCTCTCTACAAAGCAGGGACAGAGTGAACCAGTTTCTCTACCTGTTTACCCAAAGGGAAGAAATGGTCTTATGGGCAAACAATTTATATTTGGTGAAGCAGGCAGATAGGTATAAAAGAGAAATCAGAAAGTCATAATAGTCATTCCAACTGAAAGTGGGATTCTTTGGAATTATTGAACCAAGGATAATAACAACTTAAATTTCTTTAAGGCAAGGATAAGGCTTTGATTTCTAACATGAAAGGCCTCAGTAAATTCTTAAGGTTATCTTAACAATAATCTCTATGCCTGTGAATAAAGCACCAGCCCTGGAGTCAGAAGGACCTGAGTTCAAATCCGTACTCAGACATTTAACATTTACTAGCCGTGTGACTTTGGGCAAGTCACTTAACCCCAATTGCCCTGTCTTCCCCCCTCCAAAAAAGCAAAAGAAAAGTAATAATCTCTATGCCTTCTGCCTCCACCCAAGGTTTGGCCAAGGCATATCAGAATCTGGCTTATTTTGCTTTTCTAGAAAAAGTCCTTAGCTTCCCTATAAGCACTCAGGCTAGTAAAAACTTTAAACATGGATAAGGTCTTGGGCAATAAAGAACACACACACACACACACACACACACACACACACACACACACACAGTGCACATCCAACCATGTAGCTGAGCCTTAATAGGGAAAGATCTTTCCAGGGAGCATCATTTGCTCACCAGAGGTTTGGCATAGACCCCACACTCACATAGAACACTACTTAGAAAAGATGCTGCATCATAGGCAAAACTGTGGACCCCATTGTCATCTTTGCTATGGATATAAGTTACAACAGAAAGCAGCAAAATCTAGACAAAGAGAACATTATAAAGAAGAGAACCAAGACAGGGAATGCAGGTTCTTATATCTGTTTCCTCTGAACTTGTAGAACAATCACAACAATTCAGGACTTCATCACTTCTAGGTTGTATGATGGCAACAACCCTCAAAATGAACTCTAGTCTTCCGGACTCTCTCTTTTCAAAACCAACCTCTTCATAGCTGCCAGGATGATTTCCTTAAGCATCATGACTATGCTATTTCCTGCTCGAGAGCCCTGGGTAATTCCCTATTATCTTCAGGACAAAATAGAAACTCTTGATTGGACCTTTAAAGTCCTTCAAGATATGGCTCCAGCTTGTCAAATTAGGCTTATTACATACTATTTCCCCTCACAGACTTTGGTTTCCAAAGACACTGGACCATCTGTTGTTCCTCACACTTATTGCTCTTTCTCCCACACCTTTTCACAGACTGTCTGCTTCTCATTCCTGGATTGCACTACATCCTTATGTTTTCTTTTTAGAAACCATAGCTTCCTTCACAGCTCACCTCATAAAGTTTCTACAGGACACTTTTTCTTCTCTTTTTTTGTATTTTTGGAGAGGGGAAGGAAGGGCAATTGGGGTTAAGTGACTTGTAAGTGTTTAGAGTCTGAGGTCGAATTTGAACTCAGGTCCTCCTGACTCCAGGGCCAGTGCTGTATTCCCTGTGCCATCTAAATGCCCCTAGGAGAGCTTTTCTGATCCCCTCAGTGATTAATGTCCACTCTCTCCCCTTCTCTTCAGTAGAGAATAAGTTCCTTGAGGACAGGGACTAGTTTAATTTTCTTTTTATCCCCAGCAACTAACACAGTTCCTTGCACAGAGTAATACTTAATAGACACTAATTGGATTAGATTGGATTGGATTGATGTGGATTACATTTCACTTTGAATTTGACTTTCATATAAAAATCCAATGCCTTTATAATTTAATATGAAAAATAAAATCTCACAGAATTTCCCAACTTAAGTTCTAAATATCCTGTTCAGCTCAGGTCTGGATCCAAAGTCCTGCAGATCTAAGCCCTGTAACCTTTGGAGAGTGACAGAAAACAAAGGTTTTGGCTTGTGGTTTTGGTGAACACCTGGAGTCTGGGCACTGAACCAGACTCACCTGAGGGAGGCCACAGTTCAGAAGAAAAGCTTTTGTAATTGAGGCTTAGCCAGTTCCTACTCCCCACCCCCCAGATACCCATTCCTAAATAGCTTGGATAAACACAGGTCTCTTTTATGGGTTTCTTTTAAAACAAATTTCTGAGATTTGCTTTCCCTGCTTATAGAGCACAAAAGTCCAAGGATGATTTCTGGGTAAGAAGCTGACTTCTGGCACATGCAGCAGGTGAAAAGCATTAATTTTCTCCCTAAGAAATACTAACACTGCCACAATTTCCTTGGCCGCAGACCTACCCCATTGTAGAAAGAGAAACAAAGTCAGGAACATGCAGAGAAAGACTATTTGAGCTCTGGGTTCATTTTGCACAAAAATGCTTTTATTCAATTATTGCCCTAATACTGGCATCTCAATCTGCTTACAGAAATTTAGAGAACATTTAAATATGAGAGAAGAAATTGGTAACACACAAAAGAAGAGAAAAACCAGAGACACTACAAGAAAGTCACTGTCCATGGAGCATAAGAGACTTGGTTTGAGTCTTAGCTCTGTCACTACCAAACTGTGAACCTGGACAAGTCACTATCCACCTCAGAAACTCAGTTTCCTTATCTCTCAAAGGGCCTTTTCAGCCCTAACATAAAGAGAAGCAACATGGCATAGGAGATAGAATGTTGGACTTGGAGTCCAGTAGAGGTTGGTTCAAATCCTTTCTCTGTTACTTGCTGATTGTGTGACCCTGGGCCAGTCACTCATCTAATGGCACCAAATCTCAGTTTCCTCACTTACACAATGGCAAGTTGGAATAGATGGTTTCTAAGGTTCCTTTCAGCCCTGGTTCTGTGATCCTAAGGCTAAATCAGTGATGGTGTTTAAACGTATCAGTTCAGTACTTATTGTGCTTGTTCAGTTGTTTCATTTGCATTTGACTCTAAATGTCCCCATTTCAAGTTTCCTGTCAGAGACCCTGGAGTAGTTTAACATTTCCTTCTCCAGCTCATTTTACAGATGAGGAAACTGAGGCAAATAAGCTTAAGTAACTTGCCCAAGGTCACAGAACTGGTAAGTGTCTGAGGTTATATTTGAACTCACAGGGATGAGTCTTCTTGACTCCGGACCAGGCACTTTATCCACTAGGCCACCTAACTGAGCAAAAGGTTTGTTTGTTTTTTTTAATTGATGCTTTTGTATTTATGTTGTTGATTCATTTTAGTTGTGTCGGACACTTAATGATCCCATTTGGGATTTTCTTGGCAAAGATACTGTAGTAGTTTGCCATTTTTCTTTTCTAGATCATTTTATAGATAAGGAAATTGAGGCAAACAGTGTAAATGACTTAGCAAGTAGGTGTCCAAGGCCTGATTTGAACTTAGATCTTCCTGACTCCAGGCCCAGAGTTCTATCCACTGCACCACCTAGCTGCCAACCTTTCAGTACTTGGAATCACTTAAAGAAAAATGACCATGTCAGATTCATAGATCACATAGATCACTTAGAAATAGAAGTTGTCCTATGTACCAGTGCTGGTGTGGTTTAATGAATATGGAGTCGAAGAGTTCCACATTCAAATGAGCAACACACCTACCAGTCTGAATCTCAATCTCCTTATCTATAAAATAGATCTGTGTCACATAATTATTATGAGGAAAGGGTTTTTAAGTCTCCAAGTGTTATAGAGGCATGATTTATTTTTATTATTCAAAATGATAATGGCCATTCTTAAGTTCAATGGACTATCACATCCTTTGTCCTAAAGAGAAGTATTTTAACTTTCTGATGAACTGATGATAAGGAGGACTGAGCCTATCAAGGACTGTCTTTATGTGATGAATGTTTTTACAAGTAGTATGGTCTTGGTCAGAGTTTTGCCCATCCCTTTCTCAATTACACTAAGACTAGATATCAATCAACCTAGCAACAGATACATTCTGATTGTCTATTAAGTGCTAAGCCAAACACTGTAGGTTTACAAAGAAGTAAGGCTTACTTCTTAAATTTGTTATAGTCAAGTTGAGGAGATCAGATACGCACAGGAAAAGTTTACCTGACAAGAAAAGGAAGTATACTGGGTACTCACATAATTAAGACTATTGATTCATAGAAGAAATTCCAAATGCCAAATTATGGGTAACATAACAAATGCTACAGCTTCAGAGAACCAGTGATCCCTGTTGGAAGCAACATTGCAAGGTGGATAGAGTTCTGTTCTCAATATGAGAAAGACCTAGATTTAAATCTTTGCTTTAAAAGGCATTTATCCTTCAAAAGTCTCAGTTTGCTCGCTATAAAATGGTGATATTACCTGAAATAACTATCTAGCAGAGTAGTTGTGAAGCTAGAATGAGATAATAGATATAAAGTATTTTGTGAACTTTACATTAGAACTGTTAGCTCCAAATATTTATACTGGGTCCTATGCTATTTGATTAGTATATTTATTCAGTCTCTCTGTCTCTCTCTGTCTTTCTGTCTCTCTGTCTCTGTCTCTCTCTCTGTCTCTGTCCCTGTCTCTCTGTCTCTCTCTCTCTCTGTCTCCGTCCCTGTCTATCTCTCTCTCTGTCTCTCTCTATCTCTGTCTCTGTCTCTGTCTTTCTCTCTCTCTCTCTTTCTGTCTCTCTGTCTCTGTCTTTCTGTGTGTGTGTGTGTGTGTGCGTGTGTGTGTGTGTGTGTATCTTTAATTAAGGACAGGACAGATCTAAGGAAAAAATATAAAGTAACTAAACTGAAAAGTCACTTGTTTTCCATTTTGGTATATGTTCCCACAAGATACCCACTCCAAGCCTTCATTAAAATAGGCTTTCCTTGCTTTATCTAGTGCTATCTTGCTCCCTTTGCTCATCTGAAATATCTAGAGCACATCACTACTAAACTCCCATATCTCTAGTGATGTCATTGTCCTATCACTAAGTTCTTCAGTGATAGCCAAACCTTCTGTTAGTCTGTCATCTCTGAGAAATTACAGAAAACAGAAGAGATCCTGATGGCTGAATGTCCTGTTTTTTTAAAGGTAGATTCCAGTATCTAATGAGTGGTGAATTTGTTGGTAATCTCAACACAAAAGTTAATGTAAATTTTTTTTTTTGTGGGGGTGGAAAAGAATGATGTCTGGGTATAATTTTCTTACTGTAGGGAACTCCCATTGAAGAAAATCTCTCTATCAAACTATGCTGTAAAATGTTCTGAAATTTATAATCTTATAAAGGGGGCACTGAGATGTTAAACAGCTTGTCAAAGGTCACACAACTAGTATGTGTCTAAGGTACAAATTGAACCAAGGTCATCCTCATTCCAAGATTGCTTCTCTAAACACTACCTCTAACTGCCTCTCTTCAATGCAAACATGCAGACTAGAGGTATAGAACCCAAAACAAAGGAGTTGATAACCCCATTCAATTCTAGAAAGGTTCAACAATATTTTACATAATGTGAATGGCTCCTGGTATCATGTTTTAAGTGGTTCATCAACAAAATGGAACACAATCAATGAAGGTTGAAAAGGTTAGTGGTAAGACTCCAAACGAAATAACTCCAAAAATAAGGAATGTTTGAAAGAACTAGAAATGTCTAAACTTGAAAGGAGAAGACATAGGTAGAGGTAGGATGACATGGTGATCAATCTCTTCAAACATCTGAAAGGCTGCCATATCAAAGACAGATTCAGTTTATTTTGTATACCTCCAAAGAAGAGAATTAGAACCAATGGTAGAGAATGACATATAATAAAAAGGAAATTACAGGCAAACAGATTTTGGTTCACATAAAAAAAGAACTCAAATAATTAGGTCTGGCTAAAAATGAAACAGTCTACTTCATGAGGTCATGATCCAAAAATAACAGGAATATTTCTATTAAACATTTTTTAACTAGCTAAAAGGTTGAATTAGATTACCTTAAAGGTAGTTGGTAATTCTAAGGTACCATGATTTTTTGTTAAAGCCTTCTGTGTCAGGAGCACTGAACTTGGGAAACCTAAAGTTTCTAGTACTGGCTTTGGTACATAGTGGAATATGTCATTTCACTTCAGTAGGCCTCTGAGGATGGGATTAGACTTTGGTGATCCCTAAAGTCCCTTCTAGATCTAACATTATTTGAGTCTAAAATGTTCATAAGAGGATATAGGACAATTTCCAGATATCCATGTTAACAGAAACTTCCTGAATATACCAACTCCCTTGTCTACCCTGGCAGGTAGGTTGATGCAACAGAAATTTTGGTTCAAGGTGGCTTTTCAGTCTACTTCTTCGCCTACTATATACAAATCCCACTGTTTTATCTCTGTCCCGTTTCCCTATTCCCCCTTCCTACACACACACACACACACACACACACACGTACACGCACACACATACACGTGTGCACATACACACACATACACACATACACACACATACACACACATGCGCACACACACACATATACACACACACGCGCGCACGCGTACACACACACACACACACACCTCACAAAGACATGCTTGTTCCTCTTTATGTGTCACCATAAGACTGGGTATAGAGTACATGTTAAGTAAATATTTATTTATGAATTGATTGTACTCAGTACCTCAAGGATATGAAGTCTCTAATTCTAAAGACTAAACAATATATTGGAAAGTGTACTTGCTCCAGCCAGAAAATTGATCAGCTGGCAACCTGTCTCTCATTACTTCTTACATCTGAAACCACCCAACACAGAGGATCAAGCGATGTTTAGACAGAGAACCTGGATAATTCAAGCTAAGACATGTAGAGTGTTGACAAAAACCCAGTCCTTGGAGAGATGAGATTCAAATCAGCTTGGACCAGTTTGATATGATAGTAGTTTGAAGAAGAGATGTGGATAGTAAGATGCCTGTGACTGGAAATAAAGATATTTAGAACATCCAAGGCAAAGATGGGAAAATGTACTGTGGGCACCAAGTGCCCCCTTGTGGAAGCAAATAAGGAGGATTGGACAGTCCATGGACTCTGATTCTCAGAATCAGGGGAATCTAACATCAGGATGATCTCGTTGTTAGAGACTTGTAACAAGTAAAAAACTGTGTAGAAGTGAGTCTTGAACCTGAAAAACAAACAAAAAATATATCGTAGAGAAAGAAGGCCCTCTATGTTTATTGCTAACTAAATTCTACGCAATCTAATTCAATAAATATTTATTAAGCACCTATTATGTGCAAGGCACTGTCCTAAGCACTGAGGATACAACTAATAAGAAGAAAGACAATTCTTGCCATCAAGGAACTTACTATCTAAAGGGAGAGATGACACACAAAAGGAAAAAAGAAAGGGATGCAGGAACAAGACACCAGGGGTCACCGTATGCAACACACATAAAGTACAGAGAGCAACTACAGTCCCACTTCCAGCAGGAAGCCTTCCTTGATTGCCTCAACCCACGGAGATCTCTCCATCTTCTCAACTTTTTAATATATACTGCATCACTCATTTGAAACTTAGAATGCAATATCTGCCATTATTAGTTAATTTTTCATGTACATGTATATTATCTCTCCAACTAGAATATAAGATCCTTCAAGTCAGAGTCTAAATTGTATCCTTCACAATGCCTAGCATAGGACCTTGTAAATAGGTAGGTTGAATAACTACTGATTGATTGAGAAAAGCTTCATCCAGACCTTAAGAATTTATCTGTGGGTCATGGGAAGACAGAGGGGGACCTTGAGAAGTCTGCTTTTTTTCCTTCTACACAATAAAAGAGAAACATGTTAGAATTGAAGAATAAGAATAATACTCAAAGATAGAAAACACCTGTGTTGTCTGTTGTTTGGACTTCAAAATTTCAGCTAATGAGCATATAAAACTTTCTATATTACTCTGACAAAGCATGGTGACTGATAACAAGGTAAAACTTTCTCTCTGTTTCTCTCTGTCTGTCTGTCTGTCTCTCTCTCTCTCTCTCATGTTAGGAATCTGTTAGCCCATTATAGAAATATATGAAATTACAAAGATGGATGGAAGGAAGGAAGGAAGGAAGGAAGGAAGGACGGAAGGAAGGAAGGAAGGAAGAAAAGAAGGAAGGAAGGAAGGAAGGAAAGAAGGAAATTGTAGTACTATGGTTTAATGAAGAATTTGGAAGGACAACAAACATAAGAAAAAACGGAAAAGATCTATGAAAATTACTATAGATGGGGGCGGAGCTAAGATGGCGGAAAGTAAGCAGTGACTTCTCCAAGCTCCCCAAGAATTTCGTCCTTGGGAACTAAAAAGTAAATTTGAGCAGATTTAAGAGTGACAGAACCCATTGGGAGACAGAGAGTGACAGATTCTCAGCCCAGAGAAGTGCCTAATCGGGTCGGGGCAGGGAGAACAGAGCACACAGGAGTGACACCAGCATGGACCTGAGAGCAGAGTGCGGCAGACTGGGAAGCCCCACCCAGCAGACTCACCCAGCTGGAGGCTTCTGCAGCCCTCTAACAGGTGAGGACCAATGGAACTGGGTAGGAGGGAATGCAGGGCGCATAGCAGGGTCAGCGGTTTTTCCTGGGGCTAGCAACCCACGGCCTGGATTTTTGAAGATACATGCCCAGACTTTCAGAAGTTGGGATGGAGGAATGAAATCTAGGGGCTCTCATCCCCCTTCCTGACACACAAAAAAATCAAGAGGTAAAAGCCCCACATAGAGTACATTCTTGCATTAGTGTAAACAGCCCCAGGCTTAGAAATCACTGAGGGAGGGGGAAGGGAGATTGTATTGTTTGGAGCCTAAACCCAGGTGGGTGGAGCCAGCAAGCGCTAACGACAGAAGCCCTAGTGTGCTTTAGAACCACCTGGCCAATCAGCAAACCACAGCCCCACCCTTCTACTACAGTGAGTCTGCCTGAGAAGCAGGCCAGAGAAACAGGTGGAAACCTGAAACAGACTACCCCCGGCCTCAGGTAACTCAGGGGAAACACCGAGAATCCTGGCCCTCAGTCCACATACTCAGAGGCCACAGCTCACTAAGTCAACAACCAAACTCCTACCTCCCAGCCTGAGAAACTCACCCCGGAAGCAGATATCCACTCTAAAAATACAGGATATAGGCAACCACAATGGGGAAGAAGGAAACTGCAAAGGCTAGAACCACGAAATCATTCTATACTGAGCAAGAACCACCAAACTCAGAAGGCAACACGGACTCTACACACACACTGGAGACCACAGAAGGAAATGTGAACTGGTCTCCAGCC
>JAQQSV010013008.1:0-12623 GCA_028646515.1 Pseudochirops corinnae | reverse complement strand
GAATTATTTGTCCTTCCATGGGAGTGGGTGATGAGAGAGGAAGGAAAAGAATTTAGAATTTAAAGTTCTATAATCAAATGTTAAAAATATATATGTATATATTATTATTATTAACAACATAATACTGCAACTGGGAATTAAGATCTACAGGCAATGGGGTAGGGAGACCCATCCTGCCCTACCGGAAAGTCAGAGGGGAGAGGGGGAGGACATAGGAGAGAGCAGATTGGGGGAGGGGTTATACAGTGGGATGGCTGTTTTGAGATGGTGGGTAGGGGAAGATAGGAAGAAAATTTGTAACTCATAATCTCATGGAAATGAGTGATATAAACAAGAAAATAAATAATTTTTTTTTTTTAAAAAAGAATGAAAGCTCCTAAAAAGTAGGGGCCATTTTCCTTTTGGTCTATGCCTTACACAAAGTAGGTCCATAATAAATGCTGCTGGATGAACGGATACATCATTTTTAGATGACAGGAACTGAGGCCTAGGAAAGAGGAAATGTCTTACCCAAGATCAAACAGCAAAGAGCAGCAGACCCATATCTACAACCAAGCTTCCCTTTCTTTTATACCATAATGTCTTTCCTTAGTTGAAGAATCATTTCTTTAGACCTGAAGCAGCATGATATAATGTAGGAATTCTTAACCTTTGTCATGTCTCATGGCAGTCAGTGAAGCCTATGCACCCTTTCTCAGATTACTGTTTGCAAAGACATAAAGGAAACCAATTATATTGAAATATAATTATCAATTTTTTTTAAGTCTACCAGGTTAAGAATCCTAGATATACTGGAATTTGGAATCAGAAGACATACATTAAAATTTTTTTCTAGACTGAAGCTTACTATCTAGGCAGCTCTCTGTTACTGTGGGTAATTTGGTGAAGCTGAAGTCAGAAAGACCTGAATTCAAATCCAACCTGAGATACTTACTAGTTCTGTGATCCTCAAAAAGACATTTAATTACTGCCTGCCTCAGTTTTCTCATCTATAAAAATGGAGAAATAATAGCAACTATCCTACAGGGTAGTACTGAGGATCAAATAAGATAATACTTGTAAAGTGCTTTGTAAATTTTACAACAATGTATAAATACCACCTTTTACTATTAAGATCATTATTATTATTATTATTATTATTATTATTATTATTATGTCGTCATTAAGGTCGAGTACTTTTCTTCTTTTGGACATCAGTTTCCTCTATCATAAAATGAATAGTTTGGGCTTGATTCTGAAGGTCACTTTCAACAAAATTCTTATGATATTAAACCTAACAAAATTTAAGCTTAAGGTCTAAATTTATTTATACTTTGTTTCTTACAAACCAAAATTTTTAGAAGTTTTGCTTTCCTACTCCCAAGTCTATCCATCATCCAACCACCAATCTGAATATTCATGAGTAATTATTACTTTAGCTAAAAATGAGCAAATTTAGCAGTAGAATTGTGCCTTAGTATCTTTATATAGCTCATATATCACAGTAAATTTAGCTTCAAATAAAACATGGGTGGCGTGGGCCAATCCTCAATTAGGTTTCTGGTTGACATATTTATACTCTGAAATTTACCAACAGAAGAATCTAGTAAGTCCTATCTTGATGTCAGTGGGAGTAATATATCACTATAGTGCCACTTCTGTTGGGAAAGCCTTTGATTCATTGAACTTGAAGCTAGATTGGTGATCAAAAGCCATATAATTTAACCTCCTCCTTTCACAGATAAGGACAGTCCAGAGGTTGCAACATATTCAAGGTTACACAAATGCCAGAGGTTATATTTGAACCTAAGTCCTCTAACTCCAAAACTAGTGCTCTTTCTACTGTACCACATAATCCTACTATTTTGCTAGCTTGGGCTCCATGCGTACTTTCTTGGATGATTAGAAGGGTAATTCTTCTAGAATGACTGCATTACCCTTAACCCTTAAAGATGGAGATAAATGTGGTCTAGATTTGGCCAAGACCTAGTAGACTGGTATGAATCTCTTAGAGACCTACTACAAAGATAAGGAAAAGCATAATAATAAGACAAAAGGGGGAAGTGTAGGGCTGGAGGGGAGACAGCTTAGATTACTTGGAAAGTATAGCATAAAATGCTACATCTGGATGAATGAAAGAAAGAATGAATGAATGAATGAATAAAACAATTATTACAGTGTATAGAGCACTGAACTTGGAATTATGAAGTCTCATCTTCTTGAGTTCAAATCTGGCCTCTGACACTTACTAGCTGTGTGACCCTGGGCCGGTCACTTCACCCTGTTTGCCTCAGTTTCCTCATCTGTAAAATAAGCTGGAGAAAGAAATGGCAAACCACTCAAAGTATTTTTGTCAAGAAAACCCCAACTGAGATCACAAAGAGGCAGACATGACCGAAACAAATGAATAATAACATCCAACACGCTGGGGATACAAATAGAAAAGTAAGACAGCCCCTGTTCTCAAGGAGCTCACATTCTAATGGGAGGAAACATCAATATCATAGAAGGTTTCTGCTTCAAGTCAAATAAAAAAGCCGCATGGTCCTTAGGGTATTTGTGGTAAAGCAGATGTTCACATCTCTTCCAATAGAAACGGTGTCATTTCTATTGATAAAGTGATATCACTTATGATGTTGAACCATGTGACCGTGACAGAGACTTTAGAGGCAAAAATTTTATTTTCTGTTTCTTCAGTAGCTGAGGTGATAGTATCGACTAAAACAACTGTCAGGCTACATCTCCACCTAGATTCAGTGTTGGAAATTCTAGTCAATGGAGGTTTCTCTCACTACCAGGCCTGGTACAAGGAAACTTGCTCTAGTCCCAGCATCCCAGATTAAGGTAATAGGGTCCCTAATACATTTGTGCTTATATACAACACTCATACAAACACACATATTCACACATATGTATATACATACATACATACAAAGCACCATGAGACCTTTCACTCTAGCATCTGTTCAAAACCAGGGTTCTCAAAATCTGGTGGTAAAATCTTGTATTCTTAATTTTCTGGGAACAAGTCACCTACCATACAAAATAATATTATAATATAAGGCCCTTCTATCACATGACAATCAAGGCGTTATTCTGAGCAAGAAAGGCTATAAGTATGTTTCTGAAATTTCTAGTCCTAATTCCCAAAACCCTAGACTATAAATACATTATTTTAAAATGCCACATTTTGCACATAAAACAAACACAAAGGCACTAAATATTCTGGATAGTTTAATGACTGATATCGGTCTCTTGGGAAGTGAAGAGTTGACCTCAGAACAATGAATACTGGGTTCAAGTCCAGCCTGCAATGTATCGACAAGTCACTAAATCTCTCAGTGTCCAGGGCATAAATAAATCAATCAACAAGCACTCATTAAGTACTTACAGCTTACCAATTATTTAGTATATAAGTTGATATGAATTTTAAATCAAGGCAATTCAAAGTAATTTACAAAAGGCAGAAGAGGGCTACCAAAATAAAAAAGGGGAGGGGGGAACCAGTCCCAACCTCAAGGAATTTACATTTTAATGAAAGAGACAACACCTACATTAATATTACACATAAGATACATACGGAGTAGGTGGAAGGTAGCCCTGGAGGGGATGACCCTAGGAAAGTTCTGCAGCAGAAGGTTAAATTTGATTCTTAGAGGATGGAAGCCAGGGAAACTACAAGATGTAGTTGAAGAGGGAGAGCAATCCCACAATGGGGAACAGCCAAGGCAAAGGCATGGGGATGGGAGATAGCACTGTAGATGCATCAGTAGAATGTGTAAATGGGAGTAAAGCAGAAGAAGATGGGAAACATTAAGAAGGGGCAAAATTATAAAGAGTTTTAAATGCCAGAGAGAGGAACCCTAAGAATTAATGACAAGTCATTGGATTTCATTGAGTGATGGGGGGGATGGCAGGGTCAAATCGAGGCTTTAGGGAAATTACTTTGGGAGCTACGTGAGAGATGGATTGAAAAAGAGAGATACTTGAGGAAAGGAGGCCAGTGGAAGGTTATTATAATCTATCTACATGATTACTCCCTATAAACCATCATTATGGAAAGAGCTCCCATAAGGCAATATATAGGATATAAAGAGAAAAAAAAGAACTCAGCTGTATAACACTCCCATTTAAAAGGACCTTCAAGAAAATAATTTTCAAATGTGTATAAAACATCAATCATCCAAATATAATGGAATTAATCATACCTCAGATATGATTACCTGGAAAGTATGACTGGAAATGTCACCCTCAATTCTATAAACATGGAGAAAGATATGTAAATACCATAGCATAATTAAACATATATGATGACTATGTCAGGTAGCTAGGTGGAACAACAGATAGAGAGCATTGTGCCTGGAATCAGGAAGATACGAGTTCAAATCCAGTCTTAGTAGCTGTGTGATCCTGGCAAGTCACTTAACCCTGTTTGTCTCAGTTTCCTCATTTGCAACATGAGCTGGAGAAGAAAACAGCGGGCCACTCCAGCCTACATAACCCTACATGGGGTCACCAAGAGTCAGACACAACTGAAATGACTTAACAATGATGACGATGGATATATTTTTTGAATGAATGCAACAAGTGCTGCAACGAAGCAAAAACAAAACAAACAAAAAACTCATGAATGCGGAGTAAGAAGACCTTGGTTGAAATAGTACCTTTGTCATTATCTGTGTGACCTTGGGTAAGTCAAAGTCTCTCTGGGCCATATAATCCTCACCTCACATAAATTGGATTAGATAACCACTAAAGTCCCTTCCAGATCTAAATCTGGGAGCCTGAAAATGTAAAATCTTTTTTTTCCAACCTAAACATAGTTATGCTTACAAAATCTTTTGGGATATCCTCACATATTCTGAAGATTTTGTTATGTTTTGAAGAGATATCTTGAAAGGTCATCAACTCACCAAGGCAATTGTGGAAGGGAGGGAGAAGTAGGGAGGGACCAGGGAAAAATGGTTGGGTATGGAAATAACATTCTCTTACTCCTCCAAAAATAAACATTTAAAAACCTTAACTTGACCTCTTCTATATGTGCATTTCCATCACATGACAGAATATAAATATTTCATAGAAGAGCAAATCAACAAAAAATGAATGTGAAATGAGTAAGGGCTGGATCAGTGTAAAGGGACCAAATGATCTTTAATATCCATCCAAGGTTAGCACTGAGCTCTTATTTCTAATGACGGAGGAGCAGAGGCAGAGAGAAAGATGTTGTAATATTACAGACTGGTCCAACAGCCTAAGAGAAGCAAAGAATTTAGAATTCTGAAAACCTCACGTTGTTTTCAGAACACAGCTGCTTTGATCTGTTTGGATCCACTTTCCAACCAGTCACTAGAATTCATGTTTACCCTAAGAGGATTAAAGCAACAATTCGAGATCTAAATCACAGAAACAGAAGCCTGACGGGCTCCCCTCCTCCCCACCAGCTGTTTGTCTATCTGCTAAGAGCTTCTTGAACAATTCTACTTTACTACTTAAGAATTAGGTATAAACATAGTAAAAGCCAAGAGTAGAGGACACTTTGAACAGGCATTCATTCCAAAGTATTCCCAGATTTTCCTTTTTAAATTCTCGTTTAAAGGTTGCCTCCACCACAATCAAACTGAAGCTCCCAACGGCCTCTAGGCAGCAAACACAGAATCATTCACTCAAAAGCACATGAAAAGGAATGCTCTGCATTCTCTATACTGATGGAAAGTGACAGACTTGCAACTCACAGTCACATGTCAACAGGACTTCTCCCTTAATTTCAAGGGAAAGTCTTTTTCCCCCTTATCCATAACAAGTCAATGGTAGCACCCTCCCTTTAATACAAGCCTTTAGCAATGGGTCTGCCTTCTTTGAGCATGGACTGGATCAGTTAAAAGGCAGATTTATACCAGCGATGACATCTAGCTATATTGTATAATGCCCCAAAGCTAGTAATAAAAATAAAATTAACTAGGAAGTCGTGAGAGAATCAGAAATGCTATTTAAACACACTTCACAGTTCAAAGTAATTAGGGTCATATTTTTTATTTAATATTTTTTCTTTTTTAATAAACATTAAAAATGAATATTTCAAATGTGTACCAAAAACCAAAAAAAAGTGACTGTATATGAAACTATGAACTTTTATCATATACTGTTCATCTTTTTCTTCCACTATATACAGCTTGGCTGGTTGTTCTGTTTTGTTTTTTATAATTCAAATTTAACAAGGTGCTTCCATTTCTGCCCTACTTGTCTGTGTCCCCATCCAAACTTCCTTCTGTTCTCTCTTGTTTAAATATTCACTGGCGCCTCTTTATTTTATTCCTTTTTTATAGTATCCCTTAACACTACCCTCATTTCCAACCCACCTTCATAAAAAAAGAAAAAAGCCCTCTCTTGTACCAAGTGAGTATAGTATAAGCTATGTCTGAAAACAATGTCTCATTCTGTACCTCTAGTTTATATTTTTACAGACGAGATTAAAGCAGATATACAAGAAAGAGGCATCAAAGAATAGTGAAATTCTATTCAACAAACCTTTAAGCATCCTCTATGGGCAAGGCAGTAAACAGTTATTAAGCATCCAGGAGGCACCAGGTAGAACAGCTAGGTGGAGCAGAATATAGACAATACTGGGTCTGAACTCACAAAGATATGAAATTAAATCTAGTCTCAGATACTTACTAGCTGTGCGACCCTGGGCAAGTCACTTAACCCCACTTGCCTCAGCTTCCTCATCAGTAAAATGAATTAGAGAAGGAAATGGCAAACCACAGTAGTATCTTTGCCAAGAAAACCCCAAATAGGGTCAGAAAGAGTCAGACGTGACTGAACAGCTATTCCAAACAGTGTGTAAAATGTTGGCACTTTAAGAGCTAAAGCTTAATGTTGGAAAAAGAAAAAAATGCTCTGGGTGAAATTAAGGAAGTCTTCACAGAAGAGACAGCACGTGGTCAGAATCCAAAAGAAAAAGAAGGATTCTGAAAAAAAAGATGAGGAGAGAATGAATTCCAGTTAGAGGAGACAAATTATACAAATCAAGAAGGTAGGAAATAGTATATAATCACTAGTTGTCAAGCTTGTCTGCAATATAGAAAAAGTGAAGGAAGAAAGTGGTTGGAGCCAGACTGTTGCTGTTGTTCAGTTGTTCAGTTATGTGTGACTCTTCATGGACCCCAAAGGAACACAGCATGCTAGGTCCTCGACCTGAGGACTCATCTTCCAATGTCATGCATTTTAATACCATCCATGGGGTTTTCTTGGCAGATACAGGAGTAGTTTGCCATTTCCTTCTCCTTTTGTCAGAACTTTCCACTATGACCTGTCCATCTCGGGTAACCCAGCATGGTGTAGCTCATAGTTTCATTGAGCTATGCAAGTCCCTCCACCCCAAGTAGGGATCTCGGACACCTAGTTAGGACCAAAGCAGGAAGAAGGAAAAGTCAACTATGATGCCCAGAACTAAGTCTAGGTTTCCAAGAGGATGGTGGTGCCATCATTAAAAGTAGGTGGTTTAGTAAAAGGGCATGTTTGAGTGGGGTTAGAAGACTAGAAACCATTTAGTCCTTCCCCATCATTTTACAAAAGAAGAAACTAAAGCCCAAAGATATTAAGTGGATTGTTTTCTCTATGAGAGAAAAACATTTATTTCATCTTCCTGTATTTGCCTATTCCCTAGCCCACAAATGCTCACCCCCTCCACATCTTGGAATCCTAGCTCTTTAAAGGTTCAGCTTAAGTGTGATCCCCGAGAGATTTTTTTATTATCCCCCAAGGAATTAGATGCTCACCTATCCTCTAAAAAGAAGTCATTTTGTTTTCACTTTGCATAAGTTGACTCTCCCCATTTTGTTCTTTGTTCATCCCCCTACATATACCACAAAATTGAAAGTAAGCTCCTGAAAGGCTATATTTTTTATTTGTTTTCACCAACATCTTACACATAGTAAGCACCTAATAAATGCTAAGGGCCTCAAAGAGCCAGTATTCAAATGTAGCCTTGAAAAAGGTTAATAACAGATAGAAAGTGGAGATTTCATCATCTTTCCAGAAGGAGCCTCTGGAAGCCTCTTGCCATATTTTGCCCAGATTCGCAAAATTATCATCTAACCAGTCATCTGTAGGGCAGCATGCACATTGCAGGTACACTGGAACTACAATCTCTAATGCTACTAATTATCCACCTTTCAGAGAGGACAACAATTAGACATCATACTTCATGTAGTTCTAAAAGCCAAGCTGCTCTGAATCTTGAGCACTGTACATAAGGAAAGAAAAATCTGTTCTCTAGCTTCTGCAGAGTGTTGACAGAAGTGTAATGTTTTCCAACTATTTATATCACTTGTTTTGTTATGGAGGAAGCATGGTGGTGCCTAGAGCTATTCCTTGTCACTTAATGCAAAGCTCCTTCCTTTTTCAATGGAAAATTAAGCTATTCTAAGATTTTGCTATTAAGAATGAATGTACCCAAAGAACAGCGGATGCATGACTTCACATGTGTCACAGAGGAAAGAGAAAACTCATGCTGACATCATGAAAGGAAGGCCAAAGGTTGAGGCAGCAGAAAGGATAATAAATTTTGAGTCAACTGGTATGGGTTCAAATCCTTGTTGTGATAACTCAATACCTGCATGACTTTATGCAAGTCACTTCTTACTGGGCCTTAGCTCCCTTATCCATATAGAGAAAGAAAAAATGGTCATAATTATCCCTAAGGTTACTTCCACCTCTAAATTTTATAATCTTCAACCCAGGACATCCTATTTAATGTTAAATCAGTAAGAGGATGTCAAAAAATAAAATGTGATAGAGATTAAAATTGTTTAATCAATTGGAGAAATTCTTTAAATTAGTGCAATGTTAGGATTTCTACCGTATTTTTTAGCTTTAGTCACAAAATGTTATGAAAAGAAGGCTGGACTTGGAATCAGGAAGTTTTGGGAGCCTTAACAATTAACTTCAGCTTCTGGGGCCTCAGTTTCCTTATGGGTAAAATGAGAAGGCTGAATTAGATTACCTTAAAGATACACTCCAATCAAACAATCTAAGAATCTAGGTCACTTCAACTGCCTCAATCTCAGCTTCTACACTACATTCCTTGCAGATTATCATGATTTTATAATTGTAGAAATCTTAAAGTTCTATAAAAAGAAAACTCAAAATATTTTTCACTATAAGTCTTCACAGAAATAAATTTGAAGGGACAAAACTGATTCATTAAATATGTTTAAATATGTGTAATGTTAATGGAATCTAAAGATCTTCCATGCCCCTTTGTACTGGCAAGCAAGCAGGTACTTACCATCTTGTTTCAAGTTAACAGCTTGTATAAGCTATTTAACTAACACAGAAATAGTTAACACCTTGGGAGGAAGTTGTAGATGTAACAGGAAATGGCAGAATAGGGAGGAGCTAAGGCATATATAAGGAAAAGCCTCAGCTGGGAATAGCAGAAGTTCCTAGGGTAAGCATCTGGAGCTGGAGCTTCTGCTGAGACCTTTCCTTTGGGAATTTCTACTAAGAACTTCAAAGAACCAGGCTGAGGAGCTACCGTGAGTGAGAGAGGAGGATCCCTGCTTGAGGGAGCCTGTTCTGCTGTGAAGGCTTGGGAATGTGGGTGCTCACTGCATTAACCACGTGTATCAACTTCATGGCTACTGTAATGACTTTGGCTTTCTGGTTCTGGGACTTGGTTTTCTGGTATTTGAATAAAGGCTTTGGTTCCACCCTCCATGTGGAAAGTCTGCTACATTTTGTATTCACAACTACACCAGCATATTCATAACCACGTGGGTGTTGTGAATATTGCTTTATTGTTACAATATGTTATGTATATATCTTACATAAATTTAAGATTTCTATTTAATCTTATTTTTATAAAATTAATTTGCATTACTATCTTTCTTTGTATCACCATTTCTAAGTTAATTTCTCCCCCATTTTGCTAATCAGAGTCATTTCTTGTAATGAAGAAGAGAGAAAAAATAACAATTAAGACATAATAGTCAACATATCAACCACACCCATTATCCTTACCTATGCAAATAAAGAGGAGAAATGTATATTTTCATCTATTCTTTGGGAACAATCTTGCTCATTAGAATTACATACTAGTCAGTTTGTTTTTTGAGGAACAAAAAGGTTATTATTTTCATTGACACTACAGTGATTATTGCACCCTTTGTTTTCCTGGTTGTTTTTTACTTTACTATGAGTCAGTTCCCTGAATGTTTCACATTGATTATTTCCTAAGGCACGGTCATATTCCATTACATTCACATACCAACAATGTTTAAATAGTCTCCATTTGATAGACATCCACTTTTTCATGTTTTATGAATTCTGCTGCTCTAAATATTTTAGGAATAATTATTCTTGTTGCCTTTGTTGTTATTACATAGCTAACATTTATACAGCACCTATTGGTTCTAGGCACTGTGCCAAATGCTGTGCAAATACAATGTCATTTGATCCTGGAAAGTAAGAGCTATTATTATTCACATTTTGCAGTCAAAGAAACTCAGGCAAAGAGAGGGGGACCTTTTTTGTTTATTATTTACTTCCATATCTTACGTGCATATATGCACCGTCAACCTCTGTGTCAAAGGGTATGGCTATTTTTATTCCAAAATGGTTGTCACAATTATGTTTCCACCAGTATGGCATTATCGGCATGACTATCTTTTCACAGCCCTTCAAAAACTAACCATTCCCATATTTTGCCTTCTTTGCTGGGTGAAACCTTCAAGTTGTTTTGATTTGTATTTCATATGAATAGTGATTCAGAGCAACTTTAATAGGGTTATTAATATAGAATTTGTAGGTGTGGAGTATGGAGTGTTCAGGGAGGACTAACATCTCTCTTGTGAGGGCTTTCTGAGTCTTTTTTAGGGCTGCTCATCCATCTTTGGTGTCCACCTTCACTCAGTTCTCACCTTTGGCTCCAAGAAGCTGTAGCATGTGCAGAGGCCACCTTCTGGTAAACTATCTTGGCAGATGGGCCAAATCAAGTAATTGGTAATGAGGGTAATCAGGCCTCAAAATTGCCTGTAAGTTGGGGAGATGTCTATCGCAGGCACGTGAAGACTTTCTCCCCTACCCCCAATACAGAATGGGTGGAAGAGAACACTTTGTTCCAATAGCCCTGAAGATAGATGAAGCAGGCACTTTGGAGTGTCTAGAACTTGGTCTGACATCAACGACCCCAAGGTCATCCACTGCATCCCAGAGCATCATCAGTCATCCTGACTTCTGTCTTGTTACTTGACTTTGATGACTCTGGAAGCTAGAGTAAAGCTGACAACTTTGTGCAATGCAATTCTGCCTCACTGAAATCCAATTCACCCATGAGTCAAGACATTCCCCCGTGATTGGTCATTGTTTAAAACGAAGGACAAACAACAATACAGAATTTGTAATTCTTCCTCAGGGAACTCTCTGTTGCTCTTCTTTGCCCATTTTTTCCATGGTAAATGGCTTTTGATCTTAAATACTTCTGTCGCTTTAATATACATCTTAGATATCAGAATCTTTTTTGGGATGTTTGATGTGAAACTTTTTTCCCCCAGTAAACAGCTTCTGTTCTTGTCCTATATATATTTATTTTGATAGTACAAATGTTTTTTTTTTAATGCATGAGACTAAAATTATCTACTTTATCTTTGTGATCATCCCTAACCCTTCTCTGATTAAGAATTCTCCCTCTAGTACCATATCACACCTATCAGATTGGCTAACATGAAAAACAGGAAAATGATAAGTGTTGGAAAAGAAGTGGGAAAATTGGAACACTAATGCATTGTTAGTGGAGTTGTGAACTGATGCAACCATTCTGGAGAGTACTTTGGAACTATGGCCAAAGGGTAACCAAACTGCATACCCTTTGATCCAGCAATACCACAACTAGGTCTGTGTCCCAAAGAGATCATAAAAAAGGGGAAAGGACCCACATGTACAAAAATATTTAGAGCAGCTCCTGTGTGGTGGACAAGAATTAGACGTTGAGGGGATGCCTATCAATTGAGGAATGGCTGAAATAATTGTGATATAGGAATGTAATGCAATACTACTGTTTCATAAGAAATGATGAGCAGGTAAATTTCAGAAAAACCTGGAAAGACTCACGTGAAGTGAGCAGAACCAAGAGAATACTGCACACAGTAACACAGTAACAGCAATATCGTATGATGATCAACTTTGATAGACTTAGCTCTTTTCAGCAATCCAATGATCTAAGACAATTTTAAAAGCCCTGTGATGGAAAATGCCATCCACATCCATGCAAAGAACTATGGAGTCTGAATGTAGATCAAAGCATGTATTTTCTCTTTTATTTTCTTGTTTTTTTCTTTCTCATGGTTTTTCCCTTTTGCTCTGATTCTTCTTTCACATGACTAATGTGGAAATATATTTAATATGATTATACATGTGTAGGCTATATCAGACTGTACATCTCTCTTGGGGAAGGAAGAGGAGAGGGAAAGAAAAAAATTTAGAACTCCAAATCTTATAAAAGTGAATACTGAAAACTATGAATTAATTTTTTTTTAAAAAGAATTCTTCCTCTATAACTATTTTAAAAACCCTAATCTGCTTCTCTTCTCAGTTTTTTTTTATGGTATGATCTTTAATATTCAGTTCTCATATCCTGTTTGAGC
>JAQQSV010013007.1:0-12623 GCA_028646515.1 Pseudochirops corinnae | reverse complement strand
AGAAGGTAAACATGGAAAAGAAATCATGAGGAACTTATCAAAGTTGAACTATTTACATGTCAACATAGAAAAAAAGACAATTGTAACTTATGAAGTTTTTCTCAGTATGAGGATAAGTGAAGGGAATACAAATGTATACATATGTATACATACACATATGTCTATATAGGAGGGTATATATATATGCATATGAACACATATCTGAGTATATATATATGTGTACATAGAGGGCACAGGATCAATTGAATAGAAAGGGATAATAGTCTAAAAGGTGAAATTCTGAGGTGGGAGAGGAACAGAATGAGAGGAGACAGGGAGAGACAGAATGGGATTAAGCATCTCAAATAGAAGAGGCAAGGGATAACTGTTACAATGGAGGGGAAGAACAGGAAGGCAAAAGGGAAAGGATCAACCTTACTCTTATTGAATTTGGCTTAGGGAAGGAATGACATAAACTCTAAACTGGATATCTTGCCACATGAGAGAGTAGGGGGGATGGGGATGAGAGGTGAGATTATGGAGGGGAGGGCAGGGGAGGGAGGAGGGTTGCTGGAAACACACACTTCTATAAAGGGACAGGGACAGGGTAGAGAATAGAACGGGGGGGCAGGATAGGAAGGAGGGACATATAATCAGTTTCTCACAATATGTCCATTGTGGAGATGTTCAGTGTAACTACACCTATACAGCCTATATTGAATTGCTTGTCTTTCCAGTGGGGGTGGGTGATGAGAGAGGAAGGAAAAGAATCTAGAATGTAAAGTTCTATAATCAAATGTTTATATATATATAGATATGTATGTACACATACATATAATTATTAACTACATGCAACTGGGAATTAAGATATACAGGCACTGAGGTAGGAGGATTCATCTTGCCCTACCAGAAAGTCAGAGGGGTGATGAGGGAGGACATAGGAGAGAGCAGATTGGGGTAGTGGTTATACAGTGGGATGGCTGTTTCGTGGGGGCGGATGGGGGAAAGATGGGGAGAAAATTTGTAACTCAAAATCTCATGGACATGAATGATATAAACAAGAAAATAAATAAATGAATTTAAAAAATAAATAGAAAATGACTCTTTTCATATTAATTTGAATCAGTTTCTTATTTATTTTGGAAATGAAACCATTACCACAGATACTAAACAGATCCAAAGATATTTTTCCCAACTAATTATCATCTAGTATTATATACAGTATCCCATGTTCCTTCTTAAATTCTTCCCCAGAGCTAAACTACTTTTGGAGTACCAGTATTTCTCCAACAACTAAATTCACAATGTTATTTTTGTGTTCACTAATTAATTCAACAAACACCTTATTGAACATCTGCTGAGTGTTTATGTCTTCTTTAATCATGGTGAACATACATAAGATATATTATTTATATCATATAACATGTGTGTATATATGTATATGTGTATGTATATGTGCATATGTACATACACATACACATACACACATGTATAAAACAAATCTGGTACAAAAAAATGTTTTGAAAGATATTGTCAAAGAAATTTGTTTAGAAAAAGTAGTGGGATTGGTCATGTATCTAAATTGAAAGAAAAATAGACCACATGCTGCCCTGGTATCCAAGTGATGTCAATATATATAGAGAAAGCCCCGCCTCAACTTGAATAGAGAGGATTTAAGAATGGACATGGACATGGGTCACACATGGTAGAAATTATTTAAGGATCATGTTCTGTTCCACTGGTGAGACATTGGAGAGATCACAGATCTACTGAAGTATTTTCTGTGCTAGGCAAAGCACAAAGATATAGAGAACGATCTCTGTCTACAAGGTATTTATAATGTATTAGAGAAAAAATATAAACAAATAATTGTAACCAAGCTTCTCATTGCCATGAGAGGGATGAACAAGTATTTTCAGAGAAGAGTGGTAATATGTACCACTTCTTGCACTGGGGATTGGGCAAGGCTTCATAGAAGAGGTAGTATTTGAGACTGGCCTTGAAGTATGGGTAGGATCTGATAAACTGTGAAAGAGAAGAAGTTTCAGGCAATGGAAACAATGTGAACAAAGGCATGGAGGTGGGGAAAAACAGTACATGCGAGTAATGGCAGATATATAATGTCCTCAGGTTTATGATACATGACTGAAACAGACAGATTGATAGACATGAGCATTTGTCAAAGCCCATTTGAACAGTCCTCCATTGAGCTTGTGATATTTCTTCATGTCATGGAGGTGACATTGGGTTCTCAAAGGCTGGGTCACTGGAACACACATGATAGATTCAACCAAAACTGGAAGGTTCAAATGTATCCCTGGCAATGGACCATGTGTCTGTTGTCCAATGACCAGTCAAGTTAACTTTGAAGAAACTAATTGCCAGAAGGTAATATTTTTTCAATTTTTTCAACTTATAAATATCATCTGATGAACTGTGTGAAGATTGGGAACTATATAAGTGGGAGGAATATCCACAATGATGAAATCCAGGTCCTTGAGGTCCTGAAGTATTTTAACTATTTGAAGAGTTAAATTTCATTGCTTAAAAGATATGAGGTCTACCTGCTGAGCAAAATAATTCACAGGCATTGGAACACACACACACACACACACACACACAAAACTCTAAATCCTGTGCTTAGTATTTAATCTTGAAAGTGGCAGAAGTGTTGCCTAAATTAAGCATTTAATTTGGAATTCACACTGGAGATCCCAGTTAATGTAATCCTAATTCATTGCAGAAATTATCAAGGCTTAATAACCACATGAGTTACAGTGTGATCCTGTTGTGACTCAAAATGACACCTGTGTTAATGGTCTAATTAATAATGTATATGTTAATAAGAATTTAATTAAGAGAGGTAGAATTATCAATATAGTATTCAATTCACCAGAATCAAAAGGGTCTATTTAGTGCTTTGGTTATTCTAGATGTGATTTTCAATGGTAAATGACCTTTTAAGTCTCATTAATTAAGGAGACAGTTATTAGCTTAAAAATGTAATTCCATTGGAAGTACAAAAAATGTCAGCAAGATAGTGATGAGGGTAAATAAAGATGCAGTCAAACAATTAATAGTCAAGTAGCAAGAAGTTGCAATAAGGCCTCTGCCTCTTCTACTAGGAAGAGAAGAGGGGGCCTTCAGACTGGTATTGGAAATCAAGGTTCTATTCTTATATAGGAAACAAAGAGCACAATTTTGATTCAACAGAAAAACAAAGGGAAGAAAGTTCTCACCACTAAGTCCTTGCCACTGTTAATTGGCTCAGCATCAGAAATGGATATGGCTTTATCAATGGAAATGGCATTAAATACGACACATGTCCATCTGCTCAGTGCTTTGCCCTAAAGACCATTGATCTTTTCTGTCCTACTCTCAGCTGAAACTTTCCAAGGATATTGTCCCTCCCATCAGAATGTAAGTTACTTGAGAGCAGGGACTGTCTTGCTTTTCTATTTGCATTTCTAGTTCTTCATGCAGTACTTTGTACACAGTAATTGCTTAACAAATGTTTTCTCATTCATTCACTCTAGAACCAATTACATCAATCCAAAAACTTTTCTGGGGACATGAGGCCAAGTGGTAGCAATAGATTTATGCTCAGCCAAATAACGTAGTAGGGACGTCTCCAGTATTCTTGACTCTTCTCTAGACTTTCTCTATCACATCATAGAAACCTATTTCCCTGGAAGCTCACTTCACCTCTGGACTTCACACAGTGCAAATACCTTCCTTCTGAATAGCTGGTCCCTCCCAGAACCTTCATTTTAAGGAGGACACCTTATCTTTATTCCTCTCCAGGATGTATACCTGAGTCTCTACCATGCCCCCCTCAAAAAGTACACTTACCTTTCTCTCTTGTAACCCAGATTTTCAGCTTACTTTTAAGTGCCATCTCACCCCATTAGAATGTAAGCTCCTCAAGGGTAGGCACTTTTATTTCTTTTTGCTTCATATTGTATTCTTAGTGCTTGGCATAGTGCCTGGCACATAGAGATTAATACATTTTTGTTGACTTGATTTGACTTGCTTCACACCTTACGTCTGTTATTGTTTAGTTGTGTTTCACCCTTCATGACCCCATTTGGGGTTTTCTTGGCAAAGATGCTAGAGTGGTTTGCCATGTCCTTCTCCATCTCATTTTACGGATGAGGAAACTGAGGCAAACAAGGTTAAGTGAATTGCTCAGTATCACACAACTAGTAAGTGACTGAGGCTGAATTTGAACTTAGGTCTTTCTGAGACCAGGTCTATGACTCTATCCACTGAACAACCTAGCTGAAACACACATTAGATTACCCTCTATTATAAGGCGTATCTTGAAAATACATAGTGGCTTACTTACTGTCTCCTCCATTATAATGTGAACTATTTGAGGGCAGGGACCATTTTTTTTTCATTGTTTGCATTTTGAACACTTAACATAGTTCTTGATTGACAGCAATTACTTAATGGTGTTTATTTATTCTCTGGCTTAATACATTGCAGTTATTTCTGGTAGGATCAAAGCCCTTGCAGTTTGTTGGGGGAGATCTGCAGAGAAAAACTGTTGAAGGTAGAGGTCAGGTGAATTATGGTGAAGTCCGGTGACAATTCCTTTGTAGCCTTCCTCAGGAGGGGGCTTAGGAGATAGATGGGGATCCAGAAATGCCCAGGAGATTGGCCTGAGGAGAGGGAATTCAAGGAGAATACTTGAGAGTGAGCTGAGAAAAAACTAAAGGAGAGCTGGACTTTCCAAACATGATGGGGAGACTAAAATGGCGAGAAAGAACCAAGTGAAAGTGGCTGAGGACCAAGCAAGAAAGCTTTGATCAGAGAAGCCAAACTGAAGTCCATCTGGGGTGATAAAATGGGGGAACAGGGTCTCATAGTCTGACAAAGCCTTCTTTTGGTGGTGTTAACACTTTTTCTCTTTCCCTTAATATATGTTCTGCTCCTACCTCCTCTGTGTTTAGGAAGGATGTCCTCAACATGGTGGGAATCTGATATAGAGATAAACCCATATACAAATGCTGAATAACATTCAACAACTGATTTATACCTAATCTCTAGATTTCCTATGTTTGTCTGAGGCTATCTTAATATTTGCTTTATAGAAAAACTCAAGACACTGAAGAGTGTTCAGCTTAGTTTATTTAAATATATTATGAAATTGAAGACATTTTTGTACCTTCATATGCATATTTTCTTTTATTTTAATCAACATTAAAGTTACCCTAATCTTTTTTCTGCTTCTCTGGATTCACTTATTCTGTTCCCTAGGCCTTCAATTCCTCCTTCTCCCTGCTCCCCCTATCATTTTTGCCTGCTAAAATCCTATTCATCTTTCCAAGCTCAGTTCAAGTGACATCTCTACCATAAAGCACAAAATCTACTGCTTGTCCAAGAGGATGTGATTTCTCCTTCATCTGAATGTTATGTTTAATTCAATAAAGGTTTATTAAACACCTTTTGAGAGCCACATACTGAGCTATGTGCTAGAGATAAAAAGATAAAACCCCAAACAGCCCTTACTTCTATAACATGTGGTTTTATTTCTCTTAGGACTCTGGCTTTCAAGTCTTGGCTCTGCTTTTTAGCTGTGAGAGCTTGGGCAAATCATTCAATCTTTATGAATCTCAGTCTCCCCATCTATAAAGTGAGGGAAGTAGTACTATACAAATAATTTAGAAGGTTGCTATGAGAAACAAAGGAGGTAATGTATATTAAACTGGGGATTGAACTTAACTCATAAAATGAATATGGATATGAGCTTCTATGTGTAACATACATTTTAAAAATAAGCATATGTGTGTACATAGCTTTCTACATATTTGTGTGGGTTTCTATATGTAGAAGCAGAAGCTTCTGCTTGTAAATGAATCACTTCTTCTGTGATAAGACACCCCCCACACACACACTTGCTCTGACAGGTTGGGAGTCCACACTCCTGACACCCTAGCATGTGAGGCCTGACCAGCATACTTACCTTAAGTAGTTAGTCAGGAGGCAGAGCCAACATGGCAGAGAAAAGGCAGGAACTTGCATGATCTCTCTCAAATTGCCCCCAAAACAACTTTAAAATAATACCTCAAAATGAATCCTGGAGCAGCAGAACCCACAAAATGACAAGGTGAAATAATTTTCCAACCCAAGACAACCTAGAAGGTTGGCAGGAAAGGATCTCTCACAGAAAGGTAAGAGGAGAGTTTAATCTAGTACTGGGAATGCCCCAGCCAGACAGCAGCAGGATGTGGGAGTAAACGAATCAGCAGCAGGGGCTTCTGGAGCTCTTGGCCCACAAACAGTAAGCGGATCAAAAAACTGGGCATAAGGAAATTACAGGGGTCACTTTGCTGGCATTGGGTGTAGCACTATGTTTCATTACCCATTTGTGGATCTGGTTCTCAGTCCCAGGGCCAGGAGCAGAACAAGCACACTAGAGCTTGTGGCTGTAGGGGAGCAGGGCTTCTGGTCACACTTTCAAGATGGAAAAGACTGCTTGTGTTCTCTCACAGACCAGAGCACAGGGCAGGAGAGTAATAAAGACACTTCTCCTTAGATCACATCACCTTGGAAGAGCTAAAAACTTACAGACCCCCTGAATTGCCTCTGAAAACAGCTGCACAAAAACCCCGAAACTTGGGACAATGTCTACTCTATCCCAGGAGCAGAACCCAACTTTAACACAAAGTTAAAAGTCAAGAAATAGAGTGGGAAAATGAACAAACAACAACTACAAAATATGAATGTGGAAAGTTGGTATGGTGATAGGGAATAGCAAAACACAAACCCAGAAGAAGACAACAAAGTTAAAACTGCTATATCTGAAGCCTCAGAGCAAAATATGAATTGGGTTCATGAAGAAAAAGAGTCAACAGCTTCATAAAGAAGGCACAAAAAATAGTGAAGAAAATAACACCTTAAAAAACAGAATAGGCCAAGTGGTAAAAGAAGTACAAAAATCCACTGAAGAAAGGAACTCCTTAAAAAGTAGAATTGGCTAAATTTAAAAAAAAAAGGTAGAAAACCTCACTGAAGAAAATAATTCCTTAAAATTTAGAATTGGGCAACTGAAGTTAATGACTCCATGAAACATCAAGAAACATCAAACAAAATCAAAAGAATGAAAAAAAAATAGAAGAAAACATGAAAAAAATCTCAGTGGAAAAACAACTGACCTGGAAAATAGATTGAGGAGAGATAATTTAAGAATTATTGGGACTACCTGAAAGGCAGAATAAAAAGAAGAGCCTAGATATCATCTTTCAAGAAACTATCAGATGAATTCTGGGAAGATGGAAGAGAAGGTCAGAAATTTCCAGGATCTCCAGACTTTTTCCACAAACAGGCAGAAACTTGCCACAAAATTAACATAAAGTAGCAAAAATAAAGGGGTAGTGCAGTTGTACTCTTAAGACATCTTGAGAAGACCTCAGAGAAGACTCCAGGAGCTGAAGTCTGGTCCAAGTGAAATGTAAACACTTCCAGGACAACTTCACTGATCAACAAACAGTAGGCTTTGAGGAAAGCAGACCAGGCCTCAAGAAATTTCACCTTGGATACGTTCACCTCACAAACTTTCATCTAAAGAATAACACATTAGATATAAAGGCTGATACTATAAGGAATCTGGGAGAGCAAGGAATAGTTTACCTGTCAGATTTATGGAGAAGGGAAGAATTTATGGCCAAACAAAAGATAGAGAGCATTATGAAATGCAAAATGGATAATTTCGATTACATCAAATTGAGAAGTTTTTGTATGAACAAAGCCAATGTTACCAAGGTTAGGAGGGAAGTGGAAAATTGGGAAAGAATTTTTACAACCAATGTCTCTGATAAAGGCCTAATTTCTAAAATATACAGAGAACTGAGTCAAATTTGTGAGAGTATAAGTCATTCCCCAATTGATAAATGGTAAAAGGATGTGAACAGGCAGTTTTCAGAGGAAGAAATGAAAGATATCTATAATCATATGAAAAAATGCTCTAAATCACTATTGATTAGAGAAATGCAAATCAAGAATCTCTTAGGTACCACATCTCACTGGTCTGATTGTCTAACATGACAAAACAGGAAAATGATAAATGCTGGAGAAGATGTGGGAAAATTGGAACACCAATGTATTGTTGGTAGAGCTGTGAACCGATCCAATCATTCTGGAGAGGAATTTGGAACTATGCCCAAAGGGCTATAATAATGTGCATACCCTTTGACCCAGCAATACCACTTCTAGGGCTGTATCCCAAAGAGATCTTACAAATGGGAAAAGGACCTGTACAAACAAAAATATTTATAGCAGCTCTTTTTTGTGGTGTCAAAGAATTAGAAATCGAGGGGATGCCCTTCAATTGGGGAATGGTTAAGCAAGTTGTGGTATATGAATGTCATGGAATACTATTGTGCTAGAAGAAATGAGGAGCAGACCAACTTCATAATGACCTGGAGAGTCTTATATAAACTGATGCTGAGCAGAACCAGGAGAACTTTGTACACAATTACAGACACATAGTATGTGTGATGACTGACTGATAGATGGGGCTCCTCTCAGCAATACAAGATTATAAGACAACTCCAAAGGACTCATGATGGAAAAGGATATCCACATCCAGAGAAAGATTTATGGAGTCTGAATGCAGATTGAAGCAAACTACTTGCTATCTCTCTTTTATGTTGTTTTGTTTCTTCTTCCTTGTTGTTCATTCCATTGGTTATAATTCTTCCTAACTGCTTGACTAATGTTTAATATGAAGGTATATGTAGAACCTAGATTGGATTGCATGCCAACATGGGGGAAGGGGGGGGTGAGGGAGGGAGGGGAGAAAATTTGGAGCTCAAAAACTTGTGGAACTGAATGTTGTAAACTAAAAGTAAATAAATAAAAAAACAAAAACCTCAAAAAACAAGAAAGCAGGGAAGCCTGGCAAGGTAACTAACTTTTCCATCTTCAGGGAAGGGTGTCCTGGAATTTGGACTTTCACCACTTTCCAAAAGGGCTCTTTCTGCACGAATTAGGGATTATAGCTGACCCCTTCCCCCATGAGCAAACAACAATTAGCAGCAGCAGAAACAACCAACAGCAACAACAGAAACCAGTAGCTGAGGCAGCCTCAACAACTTCAACAACTAGCCTCTGTGTTGTGCTTTAAAGTTTGCAAGGTGTTTTTCATCTGTTATCTCGTTATGCATGAAGGAATTTTTCATTTTTTGCCTATAGCTCACAGCATCACAGCCTTTAACTACATTCTTAAGTGAGGGAACAAAAGAGGCTTTAAAAAACCCCCAGAAATCCCTTTAAGTGAAATTATGAGGAGATCCTCCTTTCCCCCCCCCCCCCAATTTTCTCAAGCTTACTTTAAAGTACTGTGTATATATTTGTGTACATGTTATTTCTCCTGAGAGGATGAAGCTCCTTGAGGGCAGGATGGTTTTATTTTTATCTTGGCATTCCCTCACCCTAACGAGGCACCTGGTGTTTATTAAATGCTTGTTGATTGATTGATTTGGAGTTAGAAGGGAGGGATTTGAAAATCAGGGCTCTGCCACTTACTAGCTGTATGATTCCCTCATTAAATTTCAAGCTCCCTGAGGAAAAATAAAAATAAAAAACAGCAGAGGCTGAGTGGAGGGAGATTGGAGAACCCTGTGCTATTTCCAGAAGTCAGGCCTCGTGGTTCTCACCAGATGTGATACTCAACTGTGACTGTGGGTGAGGAGGAATGAGCAGAAGCCATGTCAGTGCAGTACTACAGAGAGCAAGAACATTTTTAGGATAGCTTGGCTGGGGGTTAGGGAAAGGAGATTCTAAGGCTGAGGTCCTGGACAAAATTTAGAAAACAACAGGAAGAAGGACTTGAGATCTAGGGCAACATTACTCATAACTTGGAATTAAAACTTGATAATAATAATATTAAACTTCTAAAAATAAAATGAGACAAATTAAAAATAAAAACAAGTACACAAAGGAAAAAAAAAAACCTAACTGTTAGTAGCTATTTTGGGAAAAAAAAGAAGACCTGGGTTCATATTTCGAGGAAGATAGTGAGGTTAAAAAAAGAAAAAGAAACCACTTCTATACTAAAGATTAAAGTCAAATGGTCACAAGTCCAAAAATGAAATCTTTGAAGAGCTTAAAAAGGAATTCAAAAATCAAATAAGACAGGACAAGGAAAAATAATAACAAAATAAAAATAAAAACTATCCAAGAAAATTATGAAAAGAAAGTTAAGCAATTGGAAAAAGAGAAACAAAATCTTAAGGAAGAAAATAACTCCTTGAAAACTAGAATTGGGCAAGTAGAATTGAATGATGTTATAAGACATCCAGATATCATAAAACTAGAAAAGATAAAAGGGAATCTGAAACATCCCATTAGAAAAACAACTGCTCTGGAGAACAGATTGAGGAGAGACAATATAAGAATTGTCAGACTACCTGAAAGTGATGATAAAAAAAAAAAAGAATCAGGATACAATTCGAGAAATTCTTAAGGAAGTTCTAGAATGAGACAGTAAAGTAGAAAGAGAAAGAATCTGCCAGTCACCACCTAAAAGAGATCTTAGGAGGAAAACTTACAGGAATGTCATAGATGAGTTTCAAAATTCCCAGGTTAAAGAGAAAATATTGCAAGCAACAAGAAAAAAAAAATAATTAGAATACTGCAGAAAAGCAATCAGGATTTCACAAGACCTAACAGCTTCTACACTAAAAGACCATAGGTCTTGGAACATTCTATTTTGAAGAGCAAAAGAGCTGGGGTTGCGTCAGCAAAGTTGAGTATAATTCTGAATGGAAAAAAATGGATAATTGGTGAACTAAAAGATTTTCAGGTATTTATAACAAGAAGACTAAAAAGCAGAACTAGGAAAAGGTTAAAAGGAGAAACTATCATAAAAGTGGTGTGAAAGGAAGAACTAATACAGAGGAAACAAGGGGTGGTGGAGGGCTGATAACATTGGAATCTTACTCTCTTTTAGATTAAAGAGAAAACAAGATATGTATTTGAAGAGGTTTAGAAGATTTCTGAACTTCTAGAGAGGTGAAAAACCTGGGGCACAGGGTAGGGAAGGACTTTTGGAAGGGTATATTGATTAAGATTAGGAGGGTGGGATAAATAGATAAGGGAGGGACTTTTAGAGAGGAGGATAAATAAGGAAAAAGAGGCTAAGGGGAGAAGATAAGGTAACAGGGATAGGGTGAAAAGAGAATCTGAGAAAGAAAATAATGAGTAAAAATAAGATGGAGAGAAATTCACCAATGACAATTATAACTTTGAATGTGAATGGTTTGGATTCACCCGTAAAACAGAAACAGAGAGCAGAATGGATTGAAAATCAGAATCCAATAATATATTGTTTATAAGAAATATATTTTAAAATGAGAGATAAACATAGAGCCAAAATGGAGGGTTTGGAGTAGAATTAATTATATTTCAGCTGATGCAAAAAAGGTAGAGGTAGCAATTGTGATCTCAGACAAAGTTATGGCTAAAATAGATACATTTAAAAGAGATAGGGGCAGCTAGGTGGCACAGTGTATAGAGCACCAGACCTGAAGTCAGGAGGACCTGAGTTCAAATCTAGCCTCAGACACTTGACACTTACTAGCTGTGTGACCCTGGGCAAGTTACTTAACACCAACTGCCTTGCCTTTCCCCCTCAAAAAAAGAGATAAACAGGGAAACTGTATTTTGATAAAAAGGTACCACAGACAATGAAGTATATATATATATATATGTATATACATACATACATATATATACATACACACATACATATATATGTATATGTATATATACACAATATGTATATGTGTATATATACACACATGCATACATATATGTATATACACACATATACATATATGTATAATATTAAAATATATAAGAATATGAGTCATTCCCCAATTGATACATGGTCAAAGGCTATAAACAAGGAGTTTTCAAATGAAGAAATCAAAACAATTTATAATCATAGAAAAATGCTCTAAATCATTATTGATTTGAAAAATGTGGATTAAAACACCTTGAGATACCATTTTACACCTACCAGATTGGCTAAAATAATAGAAGGGAAAAGTGACAAATATTGGAAAGAATATGGAAAAATTAGGATACATTCATTGTTGTTAGAATTATGTATGACTGATCCAACCATTTTGGAAGAGCAATTGGAGAGCAATCTGGAATTACGCACAAAGAGTTATTAAGGTACCATACCATTTGACCTAGCAGTACCACTACTTGGTCTATTTCTGAAGATGATTAGGGAAAAAGGAAAAGAATCTATATGTTCTAGAATGTTTATAGCAGTTCTCTTTGCAGTGGCAAAGAACTGGAAATTGTAGAGATGTCCATCAATTGGGGAATGGCTAAACAAGTTGTGGTATATGATTGTGATGGAATACTACTGTACTATAAGAAAACAGGAGTTCAAAGACTTTAGAAAAAAACATGGAAAGACTTTCATGAAATAATGAAGGGCAAAATGAGCAGAACCAAGAGAACATCATGTACAGTAATAGCAATATTGTTTTAAGAATGACTTTGAGTGAATAAGTTATTTTGTGTATTATAAATACCCAAATTAACATAAAGGACATATGAAGAAAGACATTATCTCCCTTCAGAGAAAAACTGATAAATAGAAGTATGTATAGAAT
>JAQQSV010013006.1:0-12623 GCA_028646515.1 Pseudochirops corinnae | reverse complement strand
GGAGTTCGCAGCCGCAGCCACCGCCTCTGACGCCGCTTCCAGTCCGCACCGCACAGAGATTAGCTTGGCTCCGGTGTTCTCTTGCTCCACCCCTTCCTGCTACATCAGCAAGCTCAAGGGGCGTGGAAGATCTTCAAATCCTAGTATCGTTACAACCTCCAAGTAAGCCTATGGCCTCTCTATGGCTGAAACAAAATTTAGTTTACTGAAAACATTTGTGTAATGCAATAGCAAATTATGTTGTAGTATCTGTGAATAGACAGACTACAGGAGAGGAGGTTGGAGAAAGAGCATCTCTTTCCTTGGTACTTGCCTCAGCCTGGATATAATGTCAGTGGAGCCAAGGATTTTTCTCTCATTATACCTCCCTCCTCTCCCTCAGCCTAGTACAATGTACCTCTTGAATCAAGACGCTTAAAGTCTCTTCCCCAGATTTTGAGACTGTTTCTCTTAGTGTGTGCTTACAGGATGACCGTGGGTGCTACCGGCCTCCTACTCACCCAGGCCTGAATGCTCGAGTTATCTTTGACCCTTCTCTCTCTCTGCCAAGTCCTGTTGATTTTTGCCTTTGTAACTTCTCTCTCCTATCTGTATCTCTCTATTGATCTGTCCTTTTTTATCTAACACTGCTATCACCACCACCACCAGGGTTTCTCATCACCTCACACCTGAACATTACAGTCACCTACCACGGAGATCAAATTGATTTCCCTAAAGTGTTGCCTGACCACATACCACTTCCCTTTCCCCCATTTAGTGAATTCCATACCTATCACCCCCCAATTCAAATATAAAATCTTCTGGCATTCAAAGTCTTTTATAACCCAGACCCTTCTTATCCTTTTCAGTAATCTTGTACCTTATTCACCTCCATGTACTCTGAAATCTGGTGATATTGGGTCTGCCATTCTTCTCACAAAACACTCCATCTTCTCACTCCAGGCATTTTTATTGACTGTCCTTCCTACTTAGAATGTTCTTTCTCCTGATCACTACCTCCTGGCTTCCTTTGCTTCCTACAGACCCCAGTCAAAATCCCACTTTCTCCAGGAAGCATTTCCTAATCCCCTTTAATGATAGTACCTTCACTCTCTTTTTATTATCTCCAGTTCATCCTGTACATTTATTTTGTCATATATAATTATTTCCTTGATGTCTCTCCCATTAGAGATTAGACTGTGAGCTCCTTGAGAGCAAGGATGATCTTTTAAAAAAATGTGTGTGTATGCGTATGTATATGTGTTTAGTTCTCAACATTCATTTCCATAAGATTTTGAGTTCCACACAACTACAAAACACTTTTCACACAAAAAAAATCAGCTCTAACTAATTGGAAAAACATCAATTGCTCGTGGTTGGGTCGAGCTAATATAATAAAAATGACAATTTAACCTAAATTAAATTACGTATTTAGTGCCATACCAATCAATCTACCAAAAAATTACTTTATAGAGCCAGAAAAATAGTAACAAAATTCATTTGGAAGAACAAAAGGTCTAGAATATCAAGGGAATTAATGAAAAGAAATGCTAGGGAAGGTGGCCTAGCCATACCAGATTTTAATCTGTATTATAAAGCAGTAGTCATCAAAACTACTTGGTACTGGCTGAGGAATAGAGTAGTGGATCAATGGAATAGATTGGGTGCAAAAGACTCAGTAGTCAACGACTGTAGTAATCTTCTGTTTGATAAACCCAAAGACCCCCGTTTTTGGGATAAGAACTCACTACTTGACAAAAACTACTGGGAAAACTGGAATATAGTATGGTAGAAACTGGGCATAGACCATCTAATGCCGTATACCAAAATCAAGTCTAAATGGGTACATGGTCTAGGGATAAAGACTGATACTGTAAGCAGTCTGGGAGAGCAAGGAATAGTTTACCTGTCAGATTTAAGGAGAAGGGAAGACTTTATGACCAAACGAGAGTTAGAGAGCATTATAAAATGCAAACTGGATAATCTTGATTACATTAAATTGAAAAGTTTCTGTATAAACAAAGCCAATGTAACCAAGATTAAGAGGGAAGTGGGAAATTGGGAAAGAATTTTTTCAGCCAGTGTCTCTGATAAAGGCCTCATTTCTGAAATATATAGGGAATTAAGTCAAATCTATAAGAATACAAGTCATTCCCCAATTGATAAATGGTCAAGAGATATGAACAGGCAGTTTTCTGAGGTAGAAATTAAAGATATATAAGCATATGAAAAAATGCACTAAATCACTATTGATTAGAGAAATGTAAATCAAAACAACTTTGAGGTACCACATCTCACCAGTCATTGGCTAACATGACAAAGCAGGAAAATGACAAATGCTGGAGAGGATGTGGAAAAATTGGAACACTAATGCATTGTTGGTGGAGCTGTGAACGGATTCAACCATTCTGGAGAGCAATCTAGAACTAAGCCCAAAGGGCTATAATTGTATACCCTTTGACCCAGTGATACCACTTGTGGGGTTGTATCCCAAAGAGATCATAGAAGTGGGAGGAAGACCCGTATGTACGAAAATATTTATTGCAGTTCTCTTTGTGGTGGCAAAAAATTGGAAATTAAGGGGATGCCCATCAATTGGAGAATGGCTAAACAAGTTGTGGTATATGAATGTAATGGAATACTATTGTGCTATAAGAGATTAGGAGCAGATGGACTTCATGTTTACCTAGAGAGGCTTATACGAATTGATGCTAAGTGAGAAGAGCAAAACCAAGAGAAATTTATACACAATGACAGACACAATGTATGTGTGAGGACCAACTTTGATAAACTGGACTCTTCTCAGAAATGCACAGTTATAACATAACTCTAAAAGACTCAGGATGGAAGGAGATGTCTACATTCAGAGAAAGATCTAGAAAGAACAGAGTTTAAATGCAGACTGAAGCAAACTACATGCTCTCTTTCTTTTCCATGTTTGGTTTTGTTTCTTCCTTCCCATCGTTCACTCCATTGGTTATAATCCTTCTATACAACCAGACTAACGTCCAGTGTGAAAGTATTTGCAGATCCTGTACTTGATTGCATGCCACCATTGGGGGTGTGGGGAGGGAGGGGAGAAAATTTGAAACTCAAGGGATTGTGGAACTGAATCTTGTAAACTAAAAGTAAACAAACCAATTTTAAAAAATTAAAAAAAAAAAAAGATTGTGAGTTCCAAATTTTCTCCCAGTCTCTCCCCTACCCCCCACCCCAAGATGGCAAACATACTGATTACCTTTCCCCCCCCATCTGCTCACTCTTATATCCCCCTCCTCACTCCCTTCCTCTTTACTTTCTTGTAGGGCAAGATGGGTTTCTATATGCCATTGCCTGTATATCTTATTTCCCACTTGCATGTAAAAACAATTTTTTTAACATTTGTTTTGAAAGCTTTGATTTTTAGATTCTCTCCCTTTTTCCCTCCTCACCCACCCACACTGAGAAGATAAGCAATTCAATATACATGTGTAGTTATGCAAAACATTTCCATAGTTGTGATATTGTGAAAGATTAACTCTATTTTCCTCCATCCTGTTCTGTCCCACGTTTATTTTCTCCTTTGACCCTGTTCCTTTTCAAAAGTGTTTCCTTCTGACTACCCCTTCCCCCAATTTGCCCTCCTTTCTATCATCCCCATCTCTTATCCCCTTCCCCCCTACTTTCCCCCGTAGGGTATGATACCCAATTGACTATGTATGTTATTCCCTCCTTAATCCAAGTCCAATTGGAGCAAGGTTGACTCATTCCCTTTCACCTCCCTGCTCTTCCCTTCCATTGTAACAGCTTTCTCTTGCTTCTTTAATGTGAGATAATTTTCCCTATTTGATCTCTCCATTTTTCCTTCTCCCAATATATTCCTCTCTCATCTCTTAATTTTATTTTTTAGATATCATCCCTTCATATACAACTCACCCTTCAACTGTCCTAACAAGTTATAAATATCATCTTTCCATGTAGGAATGTAAACAGTTTAACTTTAATAGGTTCCTTATGATTTCTCTTTCCTTTTTATCTTTTTGTGTTTCTCTTGTTTCTTGTATTTGAAAGTCAGATTTTCTGTTCAGCTCTGGTTTTTTCATCAAGATTGCTTGAAAGTCCTCCATTTCACTGAATGTCCATATTTTCCCCTGAAGTATTATGCTCAGTTTTTCTGGGTAGGTGATTCTTGGTTTTAATCCTGGCTCCTTTGACCTCCAGAATATCATATTCCAAATCCTTCAATACCTTAATGTAGAAGCTGCCAGATCTTGTGTCATCCTGATGGTATTTCCACAGTACTTGAATTGTTTTTTCCTGACCGCTTGTAATATTTTCTCCTTGACCTGGGAACTCTGGAATTTGGCTACAATATTCCCCGGAGTTTTCTTTTTGTTATCTTTTTAAAGAAACAATTGGTAGATTCTTTCAATTTCTGTTTTACCCTCTGGTTCTAGAATATCAGGACAATTTCCCTTGATAATTTCTTGAAGGATGATATCTAGACTCTTTTTTTTTTTATCATGGCTTTCAGGTAGTCCAATAATTTTTAAATTATCTCTCCTGAATCTATTTTCCAGGTCAGTTGTTTTTCTGATGAGATATTTTACATTTTCAATTTCATTCATTTGGATCTGTTTTATAATGTCTTGATTTCTCATAAAGCCATTAGCTTCCATTTGCTCCATTCTAATTTTGAAGGAATTATTTTTTTCAGTGAGCTTTTGAACTTCCTTTTCCATCTGGCCAGTCCTGCTTTTTAAGGCATTCTTCTCCTCATTGGCTTTTGGGACCTCTTTTGCCATTTGAGTTAGTCAACTCTAGTGTTATTTTCTTCAGTATTTTTTTGAGTCTCCTCTAACAAGCTGTTGATTCGTTTTTTGTGATTTTCTTGCAACACTCTCATTTCTCTTCCCAATTTTTCCTTGATGTCTCTTACTTGATTTTCAAAATCTTTCTTGAGCTCCTCCATGGCCTGCAATCAATTCATATTTTTCTTGGAGGCTTTTGATGCAGGAGTTTTGATTTTGTTGTCTTCTTCTGGTTATATGTTTTAATCTTAGTCACCAAAGAAGGATTCTAAGTCTGGTGTCTTTTCCTCTGCTCATTTTCCCAGCCAATTACTTGACTTTCAAGGTCTTTACCAAAGTAGAACTCTGCTTCCAGAGTGGAGAGTGCTGTGTCCCAAATTTTAGGGGTTTTGTCCAGCTGTTGTCAGAGCTTCTTCCAGGCACCTGCCTCAGAACTGTGAGGACTGCCTCTCCATAGCCTCCATAAGTTCTGCCACAGAAGCGCTCCTCACCCCAGGACTGCCACCCAAAATTGTGACCCAGATCCAAACAGGGCAAAGCAAGAGAATCCTGCCTCAGCACCAGCAGAGAGAGTTTTGCAGTTGCTCTCTGGTCAGCGGCCTGATCCCCTCACCATCTGTGGGCCTGGAGCCCTGGAAGCAGCCACTACTGCTGCTTCTGCTGCTGCAGCCTCCCCCACCTCTGCTGCCCTAGACCACAGTCTTCTCTCACCCAGGTCCAGCAGAGTTTCCCCACTGACCTTTTGCTTTCTCTTTTTCATTTGTGGGTTGAGAAGTCTGAAAACCATCACAGTTGCTGGTGATTCAGTCTCCTGAGGCCTGCTGTGGCCCAGTCTATGCCTCTGGTTGTGCCAGCGTGGCCCATACAAGACTTTGCTTCACTCCCAGCCCGGTGCGATGGACCCTTCTTGTCAGCCTTCCAAGGCTGCCTTCGGTGGGAGATTTGTTTCACTCTGTCGTTTTGTGGATTCTGTAGCTCTAAAGTTTGTGTAGAGTCATTTTTTATAGGTATTGGAGGTGGTTGGGGCACAAGCTCAAGCAGGTTCCTGCTTTTACTCCCCCAGCTTGTCTCCACTGCAAGGATGGCCTTTGACTTTTCTTTTTATCCCCAGTACTTAGCACAGTGCCTGGCACAGCGGTCGATGCTTAAGAAATGCTTGTTGACTGACTGACTATGGTTTCTATGGTCAGAGCTAATCTAATGCTTAAATTAGCTGTACTCTTTGTGATTAAAACAATTACAGTTGAGTATGAATAATGCCTGTAAGATTATGCTCAGTTTTTCTCAGTCATTCTAGATGGAAGGCTATCTCATTTTCCTTCTGGAATATCAAATTCCAAGCTCTCTGCTAATTTTTATTGGTGGCTGCTAAACTGTGTGTGATTCTGATTCCTTGGTTTTTTGAATTCTTTCTTTCTGGCAGTTTGTAGTATCCTGTGAGGAGCAAATAAAAAATTTGGTGGGCTAGGTTTTGTTGTGTGCTTCAAGGCAGTAAATGTTTTACGGGATCATTGGTCACCTAAACCATTAGTTTGTATAATTGGTTGGTGATACATGGGAAAAATATTAGAAATGAAGAAAATAGCATGACCACTGTTCTTCTCGGCTTCTGTCCTTTCCTCTCTGTTCTGTGCAGGCCACAAGGAGTAGCCTGATCAGTATACGCCTCCTCAGATATGCACAAACCCAGCCAAACACTCTCATTTCCTCTCGCTCTTGCCACATGAAGTCACAGTGACGTTGCACTGCTCGGCTTTATCCTTTCAGTTCCTCTGCACATGGAACCTAGGGAGCTTAGGTGACAAGCAGGGTAGATGGAGCCTTTTTTCTTTAGAATGTACGCTACTATGATCTAACTCAGGTGTGGGGAGCCTGCAACATCGAGGCCGCATGTGGCCCTCTAGGCCCTCAGATGTGGCCTTTGACCAAATCCAGACTTCACAGAACAAATCCCCTTAATCAAAAAGATTTGTTCTGTAAAACTTGGACTCAGTCAAAAGGCCCCACCCAAGGACCTCGAAGGCTCTATGTGGCCTCAAGGCCATGGGTTCCCCACCCCTAATTAGCTTATTTGTACCACACCCAACTTTCTGAAGAATAATTTTCCCTTCCGTGACTGTTGACCAGTATTTGAAGTAACACCATCCCTAATGTTCCATCATCTTCTCTGCAACATCTTGCCTATGTCTTTATGTTCTAAACCAGTTATTGTATTTAGGTAGCAGAGAAGGATATTGAAAATATTTTCGGGCTCAGGTTGTTCCTTGGCTGTTGTTTTTTAACCTCCTTTATGTCAGGATAACTTTTCTAAATAATGATGGTAGTTTATGTCCCTGTTTTCCCCCTTTAGTTTCACTTTTCATTTTTCGAGACTATGACAGAATTATATTAAAGCTTTTAAAAATGCAGGCAGTATTTTCTTCACATTTTATCCTTTCTTCTAACTTGATGTTTATTTTGATCTAATCAGACCATGGACCTGAAGGTCAGTTCTGGTTTTAGAAAATGAAGTGAATTTCATTTTTGGTGATATTGCTTTATGTTCACCCACATCTTTTTTGAACTTTTTATTTATTTTATTCTGAACTTAAGAAATAAAACAAGCATTTCCACAACATAGTAGAATAGGAAAAGAAAGGTGATTGTACGTGAAACTGCACATTTATTATGTAGAACTTGCTATTCCTTTTAAATATATAATAAAGTTACCATGTAACTTAATTCTTTCCTTTTTTCTTCCCTTCCTTCCCCTCCCCCAGGTGATTACCATTAGACAGAAATAAGTATATGTGTGTGTACACACACACACACACACACACACACACACACACACACACACGTCTCTACTTTTACACATAAGGCAATAACTTGCTAGCACGGCCCAGCCTCTCCCAAACACCCCTGCCAGTTCTTTCCCTGGTTCTATTAGTACTTCTTGCAAACATCTTTCCAAATCTCTAGGTTCTCCTTTCCATTTCCTCGATTCCCTGTTTTCACAGAGCCCTGTGCTTTTAGCCCATTCTCTTGTTAGGGAGGAATAATGTAAACCCTCCCATCCAGGGATATCCATTTCTCTCTCCAAAGCCCTTCTGCCTCCAAATAGAGGTCTGATATTTCACACTTCCATCCTCATTGCCAAATATAGTGCCAAAGCAATGTTCACAGTGCCAATGGTAGCTATGAATATGCTAGAGTAATTCAGAATCAGAAAATATAACATACTCTCCCCATGGAAGATAGACCCAAAACATTTATTCAGACACCAGAAAGCTGAATCCTAACACCAGAAAGTCAGATCCATCATAGCCACAAAGAAATCTGCAGATCTTCCCATTTACATTGCCATTACAGATGCAGATAATGTCTTCCTTCACAGGTCATTTGTAGTTAATTTGGGTATTTATAATACCGAGAATAAATTGGTTGTTCACAATTATTCTTTGAACAATATTGCTGTTACTGTATACAACATTCTCTTGGTTCTTCTCGTTTCATTCTTCATTATTTCATACAAGTCTCTATGTTTTGTAAGATCATCAAGTTCATCATTTTTCATAGCATAGTAGTATTTTCTCATAATCGTATACCACGGTTTGTTTGTTCAACCATTCCCCAAATGCCAGGCATCCCTGCAATTTCCACTTTTTTGCTACTACAAAGATGTTTTAGAACATATAGGTTCCTTTTTCCCTCATCGTCTTGGGAGATAGACCTAATGGTGGCACTGCTAGGTCGAAGGGTATACACAGTTTTTATAACTCTTTGGGAATAATTCCAGATTACTCTCCAAAATGACTGTATCAGTTCACAATTCCACCAAACATACCAATTCTTTTGGAATAAAGTATTTAATCTTTCACTTAAATTTGACAGTTTTCTTCAGTTGCCCTTTATTCATCATTATTATTTCATTATGTTAAATAAAGGATGTTTATATTTCTGCTTTTCTGCACTTGTTTAAGTAATTAAAATTTTTTTCCCAATTCCATGTAAAGACAATTTTTAACATTCAGTTAAAAATATATTGAGTTCTAAATTTTCCCCCTCACCTCCCTTCCTCCCTAAGCAATTTGATATGGGTTATACTTGTATAATCATGCAAAGCTTCTTTTGTTTTTTTTTTTTTGGAGGGGGGAGGGCAGGGCAGTTGGGGTTAAGTGTCTTGTCCAAGGTCACACAGCTAGTAAATGTTAAGTGTCTGAGGCTGTATTTGAACTCTAGTCTTCCTGACCCCAGGGCTGGTGCTCTATTCACTGCACCACCTAGCTGCCCCGCAAAACTTATTTTCATCTTTGTTATGTTGTAAAAGAAGACAGAGACCAAAAGGAAAAATCCACCAAAAAATACGCAAAGTTAAAAATAGTATGCTTCAGTTTACATGGATTTCCTCAGTTCTTTTTCTTCATGAGTGCTTTGAGACTGTCTTGGAACATTGTATCACTGAGCATAGCTAAGCCATTCATGTGGTCATCATACAACATTGCTGTTACTATGTACAGGGTTCTCCTGTTTCTGATCTCTTCACATCAGTTCATGTAACTTTTTCAGCCTTTTTCTGAAATCAGCCTACTGATCATTTCTAATAGCATTCCATTATATTCCATTAAAATCATCTACCACAACTTGTTCAGCCACTCCCCAATGGACGGGCATCCCCTCAGTTTCCAATTCTTTGCCACTACAAAAAGAGCCGCTATAAATATTTTTGTACAAATTGGTCCTTTTCCTTTTTTAAAAAATCTCTTTGGAATACAGACCTAGTCGTGGTATTGCTGGGATCAAAGGGCATGTGCAGTTTTATAGCCCTTTGGCATAGTTCCAATTTTTGCATTTGTTTATGAAGTTTTTGTGCCATCACACACATCAGATTTTTTTTAGTGTTGAAAAATATATTTCTTTTCATTCCCATTCACTAATTAACAGAGCTATATTATATCTAACTTTTCTAAAATTCTATTCAAGGATGTTATTTCTTTCTTGTTCATCTTTTTGTTGCATTTCTCTAGCTCTGAAGGGGGAATAATGAGATATCAGCTATTTTAATTTTGCTGAATCATCTCTTTATAATTTGGTTAATTTTTCCTTTAAATATTTGGATGCTCTACCACATGATGTATGTGTAAAATATTAATATTTCATTATAGCACTTATTTTTTAAAACTCTGACCCTTTTTGTTGCTTTATTTGTAATCTTGTTTTTCTTTCTATCATACCCATTACTTCCCCTCTGTCTTTGACTTACTCCTCTTTACACAGAAGAAATGTGATTAACTTTAGGAATCTGTAATTGAAGTGTTCTCATCCAATTTGGGGCTGTCTGCTCTCTTCACCTTGTTTCAGCCCTCTTGACCACTGTCTGTTATACTTTCCCTTCTTTCCATTCATCCTGTCAGACTAAAAATTCCCCTCTGATCATACTTTCTCTGATTACCCTGTCTCTGTCTCAGCTGCCTCCCTGTTGAGTTTAATGCATTTCTTTATCTAGTTCTGTTTGTGTATCTAACCCTCCTTTTACCTGGTTCAGGTAAGGCTTAGATACATGAGATTCCTTTCCCTTGTCCTTGTTTACATGCTATTCTTTTGCTTCCCAACTATATAAAATTGTTAAGTCCCCTCTGCTTCTTTCTTATTTCTTCCCCCAAACGATTCTTTATTCCTTCCATTTTCTTTTATTTCTTAAAACTTAGAACATAGAAAAGTGCCTCTTTTTCTTCAGTCTCTCTGTGACCCTAAATAAAATTGGGATTTTGAAAAGATACTTGTATTTTTTGTGTTAAAATGCAGACATTTCATCATTTAGCTCCTTCTAATTACTTGAATGTGTTTACTCTTCTAGGTTTCCCGTGTTTGCATTTGAAATATTCTCCTCAGCTTGAGGCTTCTCATGAGGAGTTCTTCAAAGTCCTCTGTTCTGCTAAAGGACCGTCTTTTTTTACCTTATAGGATTAGCTGTGTTTTTAAGGGTAAGTTGTTCTTGATTGTAACCCTTTTTCTTTTGCCTCTTAGTGTCTGCTGTTCCACATTTTTCTCTCCCTCTATAGCAGCTGCAGCACATTCTTTGTGATTCTGATTGTGCTCCCTGGCACTCGAACTCGTCATTACTGGCGTCTTGCAGCGTCTTCTCTTTTACTTGCTGTCTCTGGATTTGGGTCAGTTGCTCAGTAAACATTCATTAAGTGCCTGCTACGTACCAGACACTGTACTAAGTACTGGGGTTACAAAGGAAGGCAAAAGATAGTCCTTGCTTTCAAGGCCCTCACGGTCTAATGGGGTCAGTGATTTGCAAACAAATCAGGGGGATCAGGAAATGCTTCTGGTAGACTGTGATTTTAGCTTATGTTTGAGGAAACCAGGAGAGCCAGGAGGCAGAGACGAGGAACGAGAACATTCTAGTCATGGAGGACAGCTAGTGAAATGCCTGGAGTCAGAAGATGGAGGGTTTTGTCTCGGGAAAACCAGGAGGATCACGGGATTGAAGAATACCTAGTGGGATATAAGATATAAGAAGGCTGGAGTGGTACAAAGCAGTCAGGTAACAAAGGACTTTACCAAGCAGGAGATTTTATTTTTGATCTTAGAGGTGATAGGACGCCGCTGGAATTGATTATGTGGTATCAGACCTGTACTTTAGGAAGATAATTTTGGCAGCTGAGGGGAGGATGGCCTGGCATAGGGAGAGACTTGTGGAAGGTAGACCAAACCTGTGGGCTATTGCAACAGTCCAAGTGTGATACGAGGGTCTGCACCAAAGGAGTATCAGAGGAGTGAAGGGGGAAGATGTTATGAAGACAAAATCAACAGGCCTTGGTAACAGATTATATATGGAGGGTAAGAGAGTGAGGAGTTGAAGGTGACACCTAGATCGTGAGTCTGGGTTACCTGAAGAAGGTGGTGTTCATGATAATAATAGGAAAGTTAGGAAGAGGGAAGGGTTTGGGGGGCAAAGATAGTAAGTTCAGTCTTGGACATGTTGAATTTATTGAGGTGTGTCATAAGTAGTTGGAAATGAGAGAGTGGAAATCCGTGGAGAGGTTAGAGATGGAAAAATGATTTGAGAATGATCAAAATAGAGATGATTGAATCCCTGGGAGCTAATAGGATCACCATGTGTAATAGATAGAGACAGAAGAGAAGAGAACAGGGCCCAGGACAGAACCCTGAGGGATGCCTATGGTTAGAGGGCATGATCTGGATGAGATTTTAGCAAAGGAGACTGATAAGTAGCAGTCAGGTAAGAGAGAAAACCAAAAAACTAGGAGAGTGAAAATCCAGAAAGAATAGGGTGATCAACAGAGTCAAAGGCTGCAGGGAGGACAAGAAGGATGGGGACTGAAAAGAAGCTATTAGGTTTGGCAATTAAGAGTTTATTAGTAACTGTGGGAAGAGCAATTTTGGTTGAATTGTGGTGTCAGAAGCCAGACTGCTGAGAGTGAAGAAGAGTGTGAGAAGAAAGGACATGGAAGCACCTGTGGTGGGTGATCTTCTCAAGGTGTTTGGTGACAAAGGGGAAAAGAGTAGGGATGGAATGGTGCAAGTGGGAGTTTTTTGAAGATGAGGAACACAGTCATATTTGTAGGAAGGAGGGAAGCAGTCAGTGGACATGGAGAGATTGAAGTTAGGTGGAAGGATGAGCATAATATGGGGGCAGTCTGCAGCAGATGCAAGGACGGAAGGAAACAAGCTCTTATGAAATGTGGCAATGTATCATTAAGCACCCTAGCATACCTAGGGCGGCTACTAGCACAGGTTCTTAGATCTGCTTTTCTAAAGGAAAGCAACTCAAAATGGCTTAACCATCTTACTTTAATCAAACATATTATTTACCTAGTTCAGGGGGAAAAGTCAGCACCCTGA
>JAQQSV010013005.1:0-12623 GCA_028646515.1 Pseudochirops corinnae | reverse complement strand
TTAAGAAGGCTTTTGAAAACCAAATGAGAGAAGTGGAGGAAAAATTGGGAAGAGAAATAAGAATGATGCAAGAAAATCATGAAAAGAGAGTCAACAACCTGACTGAAGAAATTAACACCTTAAAAAACAGATTAACTCAAATGGCAAAAGAAGTCCAAAAAGCCAATGAGGAGAAGAATGCCTTAAAAAGTCAACTGTACCAGATGGAAAAAGAATCTCAAAAGCTTTCTGAAGAGAATAATTCCTTCAGAAGTAGAGTGGAGCTAATGGAAGCAAATGACTTTATGAGAAATCAAGATACTATCAAACAGATCCAAACAAATGAAAAAATAGAAGGCAATGTAAAAAATGTAATAGCTGTCATTTATATAATTGCTTTATAATCATTATCTCATTTGCAATAGAAATAAAGTTTGAATTGCTATAAATAACAGTGTCTAGAGGCACAGTATTAATAACAAGCCCCGACTGGAGGTCCATTTAGAATGAGGCTATCTATGGTGTAGTTCTTGATTAAAAAAAAAAACAAACAAAAAAAACACCCAAACAATTAGAATTATTGTCTGCTTTGAGAAAACTGCATTTGATTAGGGTTGAGATGGGTGTTTATGATGTAACCAAGTATTTCTTCCTTATGTCTCCCAAATAGGCAATTCTCTAACATTCACAGTAAGTTTAGAAATAATCTTCAACCTAAAACCTTGGAATTCAGTTCAATATTTTAAATCAACCAGATGATGGCAGCATCTCCAAAATTTAATGAAAAGTAATACACAATGAAACCGGCCAGCAAGTTATTGATCAGTTCTGTTTGTTGTTTGTTTTCTTCTTCTCCTTTGTCTTTTTTTTCTTTTGTAGTCAGCTGTGAAGGAACCCACGGACAGTGAGAAACTGAACTTTAGAGGATGTGGATGATATGGGAAACAATCTGCAACAGAAGACAAAATGGAATAGGATCAAGCTGAGGGATTTCCCTTAGAGAAGAGATAGCACAACTCTTCACATGAGAAGGGGAGATAGAGAAACATGTGGGGGAAGATGTTAGAGTAAATAGCCACAAGGAGGATAGGAGAGGAGACAAAGGGAACTTTGATCGAATGCTCTCAATTTTCTCTGCTCAGAGGGTGGTGAGAGAGAGTTCTATAAGAGATTCCAATGAAAAGCTCTAGAGTAGCCATTGGATTCAGGGAGAAAGTGAATTGTTCAAGGAAGCATGAAAGGAATGTCATGCTGCAGTGAAGGCTGAGCTGAGATTATGTAATTCATAGCTGCCATACTGGGTAGTTTTGTGAATTTCTCCATTTCTGTCCAGTAGCATGTATATAATTATAACAATGTCTTACATCTATATAGCACTTTAAACTTTACAGAATATTGTAAACATATATTTACTTAATGTGCACAGCTTATAGAACTCATCTAGCTATGTGTATATTATGCATAATGCAAATGTGTGTATGTATATATATATGCATATATATAGATATATACACAAGACATAACATATTTGTATATATGTATATGTGTGCATATATATATATTTATCTTGGGAAAACATTGTAAACGGACAATGAATTGGTTAATAATTTAATAAGTAAGAAAGGATTGGATTACTCATGTGAAACTACTAAGTTATTTTAATCACTCCAAATTGCCCTGAAACAAAAGCTCATCTTTTTAATACCAAGACGATAGTATTATTGTTATATCACTGCCAGAAATGAATCACTATAGTTTTCAAGACAGAGAAAATGGGCTGATCTTCAGTTATCAGCCTGTCAATGTGTTGCTACCTTGATGCATTTATAATAAATTTTTAATTAAAAAAAATTTTAAAACTGTCAACAAAGTGCAATCGTGAACTCTGTGGTACATATGAGAAGGCTGTATCAAATAATAAAGACTTGTAAACAAGGGCTGGAGTTAAAAGTGCCAGAAAAGAAATATATGAGTGAAAAAGAAAGTGAGTTGGTTATATGGTGAGAGCGAGGGAAAAATGATAAACAACTTGTGTACTCCACTGGTATGCTCTCAAAATTCATAGGAATGAAGCCTCCCTCCTCCCCCATTATGTGTGGTTGATTGCTCTTATAGTGAAGTTGTGGGGGCAAATGAACAAGATTCACGCAGATTAAGTAGGCAAGGTTGGGTTGTGATTTACATTATTAAGGGGAGTACTCACATCATGGAGGTCACAGATCCTTCATAACATTTAGTAGAATTTTTTTCTGAGTTCGACAACAACCCACTGAGGTTTAGCATTTATTATCAATTCTATTACAGATAAGGAAGTCTCAGAGACTTGAGGAACTTTGCCTGTGGTCACAAAAATGATAGAGAGTGAGGTAGATTTTCCTGACTCCAAGTCTTGCTCTCCATCCACTACACCATGTTGTTAAAAGCTAAAGTAATCATCAGTACAGTGAAGAACTGCAGGTTGTTTGTCAATAAATCTCCATCAATTATTGTAGAGATTAAGACATTCCGAGAGTAATTCCCAGAGTTCATTAGAGAAATAATTTCTATTGTTAAAAATCACTTTCCAAAATCTATTGGTTTTTTGGCTACTGGCACCATTATATTACTTGGAAGCAAAAGGAGTAGGTTTACAGAATAGAAGAAAAAAACATGAAGAAGAATGCTCTAAAACATTCATTTTGGGTTTATTATAGATTTAAGATAGAGATTTGTTATTGCTGAATAAAAAGAAAGGAAGGAAGGAAGGAAAGAAGGAAGGAAGAAAAAGGAAGGAAGGAAGGAGTAGGGAGGGAGAAAAGGAAGGAAGGAAAGATTGAAATGAAAAAAGAAAAGAAAGAAAAAGAAATGAAATATTATATTTAAATATTTAAGTTCTACTCTTTACAGAAGGGGAAAAACTAGCTATTTGCTCCATAGAACTAAACTAAAACTGGAAGAAAGCAAAAGGAAAGGTGAGAGCTTCTATGTGCTAAAATGTAGATAGTATGTTCACTTTCCTGGACCCATAATGTCTCTTTTTTTCAATCAGCATATTTTCCTCCCTCTACGTAAACCAATTCTTCTATCCAGCTCCTTATGTTTTGATAGGAGGGTTCATACTGACATAACATTTGTGAAATATATGCATTAGCATTTTTCTAAACATCTTCTAAGTCTAGATTTCTTTGCAACTTTGAACCTAGACTGCAAGGAAATGATTAATTTTCTTTTCTTTGAAACCTCAATACTGAGGACACTAGCTGGTAAATGGTAGGTGCTTAATAAATGCGTGTTAATTTAGTGGTTCATTGATCTCTCACACATATTTCCTTAATATCTTGAAGGTACCATGACTCTTTTTCTTTTTAAAAAAACATATGTAATCAGCACATGAACAGTTCTAAATTATAAATATTTAAATAAAAAGAATAATAACATTTACATAGTGCTTTAAAGTTTACAAAATACTTTATAAATTGTTATTCTAACAAACCACTCCTGGGAAGGAGATGCGATTGTTTTCCTCATTTTACAGATGAGAAAGCTAAGGCATACTCACCCAGACACACAGTTAATAAGCATTTGAGGCCAGAACTGAACTCAAATATTCCTGAGTTCAGGTCCAGCATGCTATCTACTGGACAACTTCGTGCTGTGCCCTACAAAACAGACGACATATATTATAAAAATAGAATCTGTGATGGAGGAGAAAAAAACCAGACATAATACCTGGGGAAGCAGTTTTCAAAGTACTAAGGGAAGGAATAGCTAGGATCGAGTAGACTAAATTGCTACTGAAGTCAGCTCAGGAGTGATGGAAAGCTCTCAAGAATGAAATTTAGAAGAAACAAAGAGGAACAATACAGATATAGGAGGGAAAATGGGAATTTTCTGAAGAGCTTGATGTGAATGCACAGGAAACTTACTAACCAATTTAGATGTCATTTTTTTAAAAATTCAATTAATGAGCATTTATTAAGCACTGATCCCCCCATCACACACCAGGAACTGTAGTAGGCAAAAAGAGAAAAAAACAAAACTATGTTTTTCTAAAGGAGTTTGCATTCTCCTGTGAGAGACAATAAGTATATACATAAATATATGTTGGACATAATAAAATGGTTTTTGATGAAAACATTGTACTAGTAGTTAGGGTGATCGGGAAAGCCTTCATATGTAAGGCATCACTTGAGCAGAATTTTGAAGGAAACAAATTAAAATGTTTTATTCAATCTATTTGCCTCAGGTCCCATCCTATTACCCTGCTCATCTCTTCCAATTCTCTACTATACTGTGACACTCAAACCTGAAAAAGTCTTTATCTTGAAAATATGTTCACAATATTAAAATATGAAAAGGTAACAGAAGTTGAATACAGAAATGTGGCATGGCACTAAAAGACTAACGTCAGGAAAATCAAAGCTCAGAATGACCTGCAAGAGGAAGCTGAGCTAAGGATACCTTTAAAAAAAGACTTTAAAATTTGTCTAAACCATAAAGAATGGAGCAAAAACATCTACTAATGAGTTAATACTCCCAATAAGAGAGCAGCTAGGTGGAACAGTGGATAGAGCAGCGGGTCTAGAGAAGGAAGACTTATATCCTTGAGTTCAAATCTAGCCTCAGACACTAACTAATCTGTGTGACCCTGGGCAAGTCACTTGACAGTGTTTGCCTCAGGTTCCTCTTCTGTAAAGTGAGCTGCAGAAGGAAATGGCAGCCTATTCTAGTATCTTTGCCAAGAAAATTACAAATAGTTTGCAAAGAGCTGGACATGATTGAAAACAACTGACCAAAAAAGGAAAGACTAGAGAACTCTGCCTCCATTTCAAGAGACTTTTGGGGATAGTCAAAGAGAGGTGATAAGTGATTACAGTCAGAATCTTTAGCTTGGTCATCAAGCTGGAGCAGGCATTTGATATCTTCCCTGGCTTCATTCCCACCCCTCAGATTTCCACCTTTTGCTCAGGGAACATTTTCATTGTTTTTGTGAAGGGCATATCAATCAAACAATGTCCTGTTACTTCCCTCAAAATCCTTGTGATTCATAGTCTGAATTGGAGGCTGACTTGGTTGAATTTCCTTTCCTGCCACCCCTTATTATCCTCTCATGCCCCATCCAGGTCAGCTCCAATCTACCTCAACCTTACTTCAATTGTCCTCTCTAGAACACTGTTTTATTCAATTTATGGTTTCCATTTTATAAAATCTATTTCCTTGCTCTGGAAATCACTTTATATATAATTTTTTATTGAATTTTATATGTATATGTAGTATCTATATGGAATATAGGCTTCTTAAGGTCAGAGACTATTTGCCTTGTAGCTTTATATAACCAGGATTTTACAAGATATCTAGTGGTGGTGGTGGTGATGGTGGTAGTGGTGGTGGTGGTGGTGGTGGTGGTGGTGGTGGTGGTAGTAGTAGTATAGTAGTAGTAGTAGTAGTAGTAGTAGTAGTAGTAGTGGTAGTAGTAGTAGTAGTAGTAGTAGTAGTAGTAGTAGTAGTAGTAGAATGAAGAAGAGGAGGGAGGAGGAGGAGGAAGAGTACTGTTAAGTGTTTCAGTGGATAGAATGTGCTGGGCCTGAAGTCAATAAGGCTCCAGCTTCCTGAGTTCAAATCTGTCCTCATTCACTTACTAGCCATGTGACTCTGGGCAAGTCACTTACCTCTGTCTGACTCAGTTTCCTTACCTATAAAATGAGCTGGAGAAGGAAATGGCAAACATCTCTTGTATCTTTGCCAAGAAAACTCCAAATGGGGTCACAAAGAGTCAGACATGACTGAAAATGACTGAACAACAAGACGTAATAGTAGATGCAATAATTACTAGTAGCAATGAATAGTTTTTATATAATGAATTAATGTTTGCCAAGTATTTTAAAATACTATCTCATTTTATCCTCACAACAACATTAAGACATGGATGCTATTACTTATGCCTTTTATAATTGAAGACATTGAAGTATGTAGAGGTTAAGTGACCACATGGCTAGTAAGGTGTCTGAGGCTGTATTTGAATTCAGGTTTTCCTCACTCCAGGTCTAGCACCCCACCCACTACAGTAACAACTAGTACTTGATAAATTCTTAAAAAATGATTTTTAAGTGAATTGAATAATTTGTATTTTCACGACTATAAATCTTCCATCATCAGACAAGGAAATGATTTTTCTGTAATATCTATTGAAATACTTCCTTGGTCATATCTGACTGAAGCACTGAGATGTTGTACCCCTTGGACATAGTACATTGACAATTGTCATTCTCAAACAGTGAAAATGGCATTGGCATGGCTTAAGTCGTAAAGGAATTAAGTATCTTCAAAAGACAATTGGCAGAAGAGTCTGGATCAAGCTATCCATAAGGTGAAGGAGATCTCTTCAATACAGATAGTTAAAATTTTAAATTCAGACCTCAAAGTGGATTTTTAAGACTTTCTATCGATGGCATTCAATAATCCAAAGATTTGTCTTAGAGTCAACACATTTATCTTTTTGTCAGGCTAGCATTAATTGATGATACAATATTATATCATCTGCTAAGTATCTAGCTGGCAGTTGATGAAACAAAATGCTAGTGAGTTTGGCCCTTGTACTTTGTGTTAGATACTTTAGCTATGAACACTGTAGGACCTCCATATGGAAAGACCTAAAAGCAATTTTCTACGTATGCTAGTCATGACAGTACTTCATAGTTTGTTATAATAGTCATATCCATTTGCCACAGTCATTAGGAAGTCCTTGGCCCTCAGGTTTTAATGGCAAAGATGACATCCTCTTACATTGCATATGTCACATGCAAAATACAGCCTTCATAAACAAGGGCTGAATGTACTTTCCAACCTAACTCAACCCAGGATCAGGAGGAGCTCACCCATCAGTGGGTATATCCTGTGATAGACAAGTTACATTCCTTGAAAAAGTTACTTACATGGAAAAATATGGGGGAAAAAGGAAAAAACTCAAGATTGACTCAAACTCTTAAACTGTAACAGATGGCAAACCAATGGGAAAAGCTGACTCACAACCTATATTTAAAGAAAGTCAGTGAACAGAGCAGAATTGATGTTCCTGAGAGCCAACTGCTTGTGGTATAGCCTATGAAATCTGATCAGTTCATCCAACTGACCAGTCATATATAACAAAGGTGTTAATACTCAAAGAAATATAAATTACCCTCTGGTTAATCACTCACCTTTAGATACACTTGCTCTTTAAAAATGCTCTAAAACATGATTTAATAGGTTCTTAGTTTCTGATCTGTGAGCTTACTTTATAAAATACATAAATTTGAGACCATATTTTAATATAATTAATTTTCTTTTTAATCCTATATATTTTCTCCTATTCATTTAAAAACATTATTCTGAGAAGGGCTCCATGGACTTCACCTGACTACTAAAGAAATCTATTGGACAGACACATATACACATACACACACACACACACACACACGCACAAAAGCAAGTATTCCCTTGGTCACCCTGCAAAAAAAAAAAAAGTTCTAAGAATGAAAATCAATGATATTTCTAAGTTGACCGTTTCCAATGTTTAAATTTAATATGTTGACAATATACATTGTCACACTATGATTCTGATTAAAGTCTTCTCTTATAAATTGTTTATATCACAGTGGCTGGATTCTAGTACAGTAACATTGAAGGTGATTACTCCAAGTCTTGCTTTGATGGGGTTGAACAACTTCTAAAATTGGCTTCTCTACTTCAATAAGTCTGTTGGACTTGATCCATCGTAGGTATTCCCTCCAATTGTGCTGCCCAGGTCCTGCCCTAAGTCCTCTAAAGAGAGAAAGGTAGAAAACAAACTTTGTTTTTCAATTTTAGACACCTCTTGGTATTAAGTTCCTTTTTAATTTTTAAAAAATAACTGATCAGATATTGTCTTTGTCATGACTTTAGGCTTTAGATGTTTGTGAACATGGCATTTAAAGTATCTCAACTACTTTTCTATTTTCCTCTTTTTCCTATATCCAAATGAAGGAGACTGAATTATAGATTCTTCTATGTTAATTTTGATTATAAAACAACAGAATCAATGTATTTACCTCAGTCACTTCCACTTTTCCTACATCTCACCTATACAATTTCCTTGATTATTAAATCTAAATAAGAAAACAAACAATTCTACAGCTGAATAGATGTTAAATTTATTCTTTGTTTCCTCATTGACATTTATTCAACATGTTTGTACCCTTTAATGCATTATGACTTTTCCCTTAACTAAACCATACGCTCCCTGGAAACCACAATTTTGTTACCTTTTTTTTTATGCTCAGTTCTTAATATGGTGCCTGACACATAGTAAATATTCAATAAATGCCTGTTGATGATATTTTCATCAAAAAATCCAAAGTGGGGGTGACTAGGTGGCACAGCAAATAGAGCACTGGCCCTGGAGTCAGGAGGACCTGAATTCAAATCCAGGATCAGACATTTAACACAAAAACTAGCCTTGTGACCTTGGGCAAGTCACTTAACCCCCAATTGCCCTCCAAAAAGCCAAAAAAAAAAATTCAAAGTGATAGACATCACTAGAGGATGTATATTTTGTAATATTAAGTCATCTAAATGCTGGTTTGGATTTTCATTTTAAGAATTATCTCCCCCCCCCCCCAAAAAAAAAAACTATTTTGAGGAAATATTTCAGAATGTAAACTCTTGGAAAGTGTGAATTATTTTTACTCTCATCTTTGTGTTCTCCTTGTCCTTAGTGTTGTTCCTTGCATATAGTAGGTGCTTAAAATGCTCACTTAAATTGAATTGAGTACTTATGATATAGCTTAGTGATCTCTACAGTAAGAACCATGGCTTGACCCCAAGAAGGCTATGGCCTGCTTAATCCCAAGTGATGTGTGTTCATTGAGTCAAAAGGTAGAAAAATAGGGGACATCTCACCCTCCCTGAAAATAAGCCAATTGTGGGATTTGCCTCCAACACAATCACATGTATAACCTAACATTCCCCAACTCAATTTCTTCCTCCAAATGTTTAAGCACTTGTTTCCTTTTATAGGAACCTAAACATTACCCAGAGAACCCCCAGCAACAGCTGCACAAATACCATTGGGAACCATCCCTCCATTCCTGGAACACCTGGACCCTTTCCCATATATTCCCTAGTGGCTATACAGGTGACCCTTGGAAATTGGGCTCTGCTCCATCCAGGGTAGTGACCAGTAATTAAGAAATGTCTCACCATATTTTTTTCATTTGGGATGGATCAAAGAGAAATTCACAGAATGAGCAAGCTTGGAAGGATTGTGATCTGCATCTCAGGAAAAAAATAAACAAAACAAATTAGTCCCCACCTACACACATATACAAGTATCTTTCCAAATATCTCTAGTTGTATTGAAAATGCTAAATCATTTTAGGTACTCAACATTACAAACTAATTTTCAGCTGCTTCTTCTCCGTCCCCCCTCCTCCCCTCATATCTAATCAGTTACCAAGTATCATTGTTTCTATATCCTCATTTCTGGCATCTGTCCTCTCCCCTCTACTCATACAACCAAATCATCATCAAATCACTTCACCCTTGTCTATTACATTAACCTCCTAAGTGATTTCCCTTTCTTAAGGTACTCTTCATTCCAATCCTTTTTCCATAGAACCACTAAAATGATTTTTCAAAAGCTGAGGTCTGACTATAATACTCTCCAATTCAATAAACTGGAGTGATTCCCTACTGATTCCAGAATTACATGCAAATTCATCCTTATCTATTCCTTTTAGAATTTTTTTTGATTAAAGTTTTATAATATATGTAACTATTAGCATAATAATGCATTATATAATTTATTAATAATATACATATGTAGGGGTGCTCTTTTTTTAAATGATAGTGGGGTGTGATGAAAAAAGTTTAGAGACAACTGCATTAAACAGATGCCCCTCACTCTCTTTAGTTGAAACTTTTGCAAAGCTCCTTTGAAGCCCAAGGAGCTGCGAGGAACTGGTCATTGGGTTGAAAGCCATTTTAAACATTCTGTTTCTCATCCTCATTCAAAGTAAGATGACCCATATGTGAGGGCAACTTGAAAGCTTTCTCACCTAATACCATGGAGAAACCACTGCTTACATGTCCTTAAATGTTCATCCTCAGCTGACATAGTTTATCTCAGCAATGTTTACAAAGTCAGTATCTATAGCATATGTTGATTGTCTATGAAACTTAAATAGATAAAGATGCTTGGATACTTTTGCATTTCAGGTTTTGTTTTGTTTTTTACTTCATTCAGCAATTCTAGCTTCATTTTACATTCAATATTTTGTTTTGTCTATTCTGTTGTCATTCTCCTATTTGCTAGAATGTGAAGTAGGTAACTGTCTCCAAAGAAGATAGCCTCTCCAGACGTACCTGGTAATGCGATAGAGCTCTGGGTCTGGAGTCACAAAGACCCAAGTTCAAATCTGATTTAGAACACTTACTTAGCCTCTGGACTTAACCTCTATTTGCCTCAGTTTTCTCAACTGTAAAATGTGGATAATGGTAATAATAGCACCAAGTTGTTGTGAGGCTCAGGTAAAATAATATTTATTAAAAATGCTTAGTGCAATGCCTGGCACATAGTAGGTACTATACAAATGATTAGTCTTTCCTTCCCCCTAGGAGATTGATTATCTATTTGTTGACACTGACTGATCAGACTTAGATTTAGAACAGCTTGCTATGAAAAAAATCATCACTCACCTGCAGAGCAGAATTGCAAAAACAAGACTTAGAATTCATTTCATGAATATAAAAATGCCCTTTGAATTTTCCCTTTAAGGATATAAGGATTAACCATAAGTATTCTTTTGCTAAATCATTGTGATAAATAAAATATGACTGCTTGCTCAGAGTGTTTTGAATGGAATTAATCCCCAGGGAACATAACCAAATGCATTTGTATGTATGCTGAAAGACAATGCATCCTAATGAAAATTTCCCAATGCTTTTATTATGGTAAGAAAATGAAATAGTTCTGATGTTACTACCTAACAAAACACCCATCATCCAAAGACTTATGTTCAAAGCTTAGCTTCATAATTCTGAGCTTCTGCATTCTTCAAAACTTTGAGCTCAAAACACTAATTTCCTCAACTGTGCAACAGGTATAATAACATTCTACTACTCATAGAGCAAAGATCAAAAGAGCTAGATTATATGAATGCACAGTTAAAGTATAGAATATGCAAGAATATAGGAATGAGCAGAGATTTTGACCATGCAAAGAATTCTGAAGAAATTCACTTTATTTACTAATGCAGATCATAGTGTTTCCAACCATATAATTTTATAGAAATGTACAGTAACATCAATGTCATTGTCTTTGTCATTATGACTATCAAATTTTTTCTTATCCTTCTGGATGGAGTTTAAATGGAAATTGTCCAATAGTCTAGCATTCTCATTGGGCTTTGAAGTATTTTTAGGGGTTCTTTTGCATCAGATGACCATATAGATAACCAGATTTTTCTGAATCCTCTTTCTCTAGAGAGTTCTTTCTCCTCTTTATTTTCTTTGATTCTTGGCCCTCTGATAAAAAATTGTATAACTTACTGATATCAAATTTCTAATTTTGTTCCTTGTACTACTTTGACATTATATATGGTCAACTTTTTCTTTTAATTATTGATTAAGGGTATCAAGAATTTCTAATGCATGATTGTTTTCTAGATTGTGTCCTGCAGTTTTCTTCCTTGTTTTTAATTGGTGATATGGAGTTGAAGTTGTATTGAGTGTACCAAGTAGAATTTTCCAACATCTATCCTTTCCAACAACTATCTCTTCAATAGTTTTTTCAATTCACTTCCAATATTGTAATATTTGACTCCTATTATTAGAGTATTCATCATTCTTCCTGTGATTTGAAAGTCACAATGCATAGCGAGATAATGTGTTATTCATAAAATGCTTTTTATAATTTGCATTAAATATTGTGGTAGAATGCTTTCATTAATGATAGTAATAGCAGATACCCAGTCACTTCTTTTAAAATTATTGCTTTTTATCGCTGTTGACTAATTGAAATAAAACTATTAAGCTCTTAAAGGGATTTTTGAAACTCCTTTTTAAATCACTTTGCACCCAGAAACTGGCAAAGATGACAAAGGATGTAAATAGTACAGGAGAGGCTATAGAAAGATAGGTACACCAATGCACTGCTGGTGGGGGTATGAATTGGTTCAATCATTTTGGAAAGCAATTTAAACACTAAAAGTCATGATGGTCCTGTTTGATGGAGTGGTTAGATTTGATTAACTTTTGATCCCTCTTTTCTACTTAAAAAAAAATATGGTTCTCTGCAAGACAGATGAGATGAAGTATATCGGAAAATGGAGATGATGTAAAAACAAAATGTATTATTAAATTTGCTTAAAAGGGAAAACAGATATTCCATTCTAAATCTTCTCATTTCCTTCTCAAAATCATTCGAGAAATCAATATTATTTTTATTTGTTTCATTATTTGGTAGCACTTCTGGTGTTTGCATTAAATGTAGATGTTAAGTACTTCACGTTCTCTAGCTTTCTCCCTTTCAGATTTAAGAAAAAATCTTTCAATATGAATTTAGGGATGAATTGTATTCTTTAAATTGCCCTGAATTTATCTGCAATATATTGTTTTATAACTTGGAGTTGAAGATATCATGTACAAAA